>VDFB02130253.1:0-132397 GCA_007258455.2 Sequoia sempervirens | reverse complement strand
CAAATCTAGTTCAACTAGGTAATATATCTACTTGCATAGTTTTTGAAATTCCTATTGTTATCTTACTTTGTAGTGTATTTGTAATGTTGACTAATTTTATCTAATTTGTTGCACATATCAATGTAGGGCATGTTTATGCAGTTATTGTAGATGAAGACAATGAAGAGGGAACAAATTATTACTTGTTTTATTGTGTTGAGGCCAAAAAGAAATTGGAGGCCCTAGTTATAGATGGAGAAAATATCGAATACCCTATAGGATAAGTGGTTGTTACTGGAACATACCTCAGAAGGTACCCACATAAGAGTGTTAATATTTAGCTATTTTAGGACTTTGACACGCATCGAAAGATTCATTACTCGAACCTTTTTGTTGCATCCAATTTTTATTTGATCAAATATGGGGGTAGACCTTTGAACAAGACCTTGTCGAAGGTGCATGAGTCTAAACATGAGGCAATACTTGACACAATAAAGAGTAAAGCATACTCGGATGGTTCATTGGATTAACTTGTAAGTATGCACACTGGTTCTTATTAATTTGTAAGTATGCACATTAATTTATATTATAATTTAGAGTATCATCACATCAATATTAGTTGATAGTTAGACCTTTCGTTTCCATATTTCAAGTTTACATATGTTTTGGTTCCAAGTTTGTACATATGTTTTTGTTTGAAGTTTACATATGAATATTTGGCAGATTATATGTTTTGGTTCAAAGTTTACATATGAATACTGGATAGATTATATTTTTTTTTCAATGTGTAGCATAGACAAGGTAGTGAGCATTGACAAGCTCACTACATTTTGGAAAATTATATGTTTTGGTTCAATGCGTAGCATAGAAAATATAGAACATTGAAAAGTCGACTACATTGTCACTGGTAGAGATTAAGGTAGTGGAGCTATTTGGAAAAAAATGCCTCAAAGAAATGGGGTCTACTGGTGATGTACAAAGAAATGGGGTCTACTAGTGATGTACATCACCAGTAGACCCCATTTCTTTGAGGCATTTTTTTCAAACAGCTCACTACCTTGTTTATGCTGCCACATTGACAATTTGACAAGCTAGTGAGCATTGTAAGAAAAAATGCCTCAAAGAAATGGGGTCTCATGGTGATGTACATCACCAGGAGACCCCATTTCTTTGAGGTATTATTTCAAATAGCTCACTACCTTGTAGTCAATATTCCAAACAATATTCCTTCTAACACACTTATAGATAGGTGACTTTGATATTAATTCATTGGTTGTGAGTTCATTATTTGACTCCATAGAAGTTGGTCCACTTGATTAAGTAGTCAATTTTTAATAATTGTTTTTTTATTCATCACTACATTCTATCATTCATCCTCTTGATTTTGGCATACCTTTGTGAGAATGGATATTTTTACTCAATGATTAACCACTAGCAATAAATCCTTTAAAAAATCAATTTGATTGATCTCTTAAAAAATGTATGTTTGCACCCTTTCCTCTTACATTTTGTACCATTGTAATTAATGATAAATTTAGTAATGTGTAAATGCATTGTTTTACATTAAAAATCTAAACTCCAACTTTGACAATATTGTTCTCATATTGTCCTTTTATTAGTTTTCCTACAAGGTAGCAATGACAAGGTGGCGAGCTCTTTGAGGCATTTTTTATTACAATGCTCACTACCTTTTCATTGCATCCACATTGATCACAAGGACATATCTCATTGAGGAATTTTGTCAAATAGTTCAAGTGACTTGTCTATGCATCCACATTTCACATGTGTCTACTAATCCAATTGCAACCATAAAACTCATGAAAATACCCCCTTTTATGTTTTGATAGATTTCATACCCCATTCCAAGGTCCCATTGTTGCTATGGATAAAATCCTAAAACAAGTTCTTTCCAACAAACTATGGATGCATGGAAAAAATATATCAAAGAATAATAGTAAGCAGAAGCATAGACAAGGTATTGAGCTATTTGAAAAAATGCCTCAAAACTCAAATAAATGTGGTCTCATAGTGATTTCCATCACCATGAGACTGCATTTCTTTGAGGCATTTTTTCAAACAACTCGTTTCCTTGTCTATGCTACCACAATTTCCGTTTATTTTCCATTTTGGGCATATCCTACAATTGTTCCAATCTTTATGGGAAAATTGAAAAATGAACAAATAAAGTCAAAGATTCTTGAACTTAAGACTTTTGTGGAGAAAATATAACTGGAAATAGATGATAAGGAAGAAACAATATGATAACAATAGTTTCAAATGCAAAGGAAATAGTTAGAAGTGTAGAAATTGAAGCAAAACGACTGAAGAATAAAATTAACCGCTTAGAAAAGGAATTAAAAGACAAGAAGAATATTTTATCATCAATGAAAAATGAGGTTAGTCTACTCTAAAAACACTTGAAAAAAGAATCAGACCAAATTGAATGAGATACATAATGTATTCAATGAAGAGATTCTTCTTGCTCTCAAGAAGTTGAGGAAGGTGCCTGTTTAGATTCTTCTATGTTCGTCATACAACCGAAATGAATATTCCAAAATGTCTATATGGGTGGTTTTATGCTAGGAAAGGTCCTCTTTCGCATCCAAATATGCCAAAATGGTTTGAGCCACATTCTATCAAAAAAGTCTCTTAAGAGACCAAAGTGCAAAAGGGTAGCAAACTTCGATGAGTGATTACTCAGAAATAGTGGCACTTGTAAACACTCCATCTAAGGCTATGGGATCATGTAGGGCCCCTCTACAATAACCTCTCTCATTTTTTGATAGCTCCGAGTCATTTTCCCATGGTGAACATATTTCAGTTGATGGAAAACGGGTCAATTGCATGTAGTGTAAAGTTGGAAAGTGGTGTAACTTTCATTATTTTCATCACACGATTGAATCGACTATTCCAACACATCTATATGGATGGGTTTATGCTAGGAAAGGTCCTCTTTCACACCCAAACATCTCAAAATGATCTGAGCCACATTCTATTGATGAAGTCTCTTAAGAGACCAAAGTGCAAAAGGACAGAAAACTTCGACCAGGGATTACTCAAAAAACATGGCACTTGGAAACACTTTTATTGAGGCTACAAGATCATGTAGGGCCCCTCTACAATAACCTCTCTTAGTTTTTTATATCTCCAAGTCATTTTCTTGTGGTGAACAAATTTCAGTTGATGGAAAATGGGTCAGTTACTTGTAGTGTAAAGTTGGAAAGTGTTCTAACTTTCATTATATTTTTCATACGACCAAACCAACTATTCCAACACATCTGTATGGGTCAGTTTATGCTAGGAAAGGTCCTCTTTTGTACCCACACATGCTGAAACAGTCTGAGCCACATTATACTGATGAAGTCTCTTAAGAGACCAAAGTGCAAAAGGGCGAAAAACTTCGATGAGCGATTACTCAAAAATAGTGGCACTTGGAAACACTTCATCTAAGGCTACGAGATTATGTAGGGACCATCTACAATAACCTCTCTTAGTTTTTGATATCTCCAAGTTATTTTCTCATGGTCAACAGATTTTTGTTGATGGAAAACAGGTCAGTTGCATGTGTATACACCCAAAATTAGTTTGGAAAATATTAATTAAATATTGATTATTTAATTAATGAAATATTTATTCCTCTACTATATAAATAAATTGCAAATTTATTTTACATAGTTCCTATTTTCTTAATTCCTCTATTCTAATTCACCCTCTTCATGATTTAATTGAAATAAAAAAATCTAAATAATTTGTTTTATTTTAATTGATTCTTCTCATTAAATTTGAATTTCGTTACATTTCTACATATTCTTCTAACCACCTTCCACCTCACCCTCCAACTCACCATGTGTCACATGAAAATAATTATTCTTATTTTCTAAAATGGATATTTGTTCTCAATAATTTTAACCACCTTCAAGACACATGGCTCCTTCATTCAAATGATTATTTCTTATACTTGGCAAGATGGTTTTACTAAAGGGAACAATTTCCTTGTTTTCTCCATCCTTCTCATTCTTCGTCGTTGATTTCTCCAGATCAAATCTCAATCATTCATGGTTGCCAACTCATCAAATGTCGTGGTAAAATCTATAAATTGAGGCCCATTTATAGCTTTTTCATAAGGAGCATTTGCATAACATCACTCTATAGGAATTCATTCAAGTCTTTGAGAGTTTAGTTTGCATTTTTAATTCAGCATCTTAGAATAGCTTAACAACTAGTTTAGAATCATGGCTCCTTTAGATGTTTCTTAGTTTAGTTTATCATTTAAGATCATAAACATTTCATTTTCATTAGCTTAATTTTGCATTGTATCATTTCCATATCACTTTATACACAACGGTTCATTCATCATGTCATTTCATCATTTCACTCAGCTAAATCATTCAATCATGTTGATGTAGATTTAGATTTTGCATTGTAGTTAAATAGGCTACTCATTTCTTCAGTGACATACCAGTGATTTGTGCATAAATAAGATCTTAGAGCATAATTACTAGGATGCTTAAGATTAGAGAAAGATGAGATTTTTTTAAGGAACTATGTTATCAAATTGTATTTTGATCTAAGTTGGATTTCCTTACTATAATACTTTACATCTAATTGTGTGTTATTAGTTTGATATAATTCGCATATTTTTATACACACATAAATTGGCACCCACCGTGGGGCCTAGCCCCTGTTATTTTGTTATTTTCTAGAAAAGTGTGTTTTACAAGTTTGGATGTGAGTTTTTCTAGCGAAACCACTTAATTCTTTGGTGCTTCTGAAAGATTTTTTGGCACATCAACCAAATATTTTGGCACAATGAAGGATTTCTCCGGTGCATCCAAGCCATTTTGTCTCACATCAGGGAGTTTTTGTGGCGCTTTTCATTAATTTTGTGGCACTTTGACCAATTTATCTAGCTCTTTTCATTGATTCTATGGCGCTTCTGTATTTTTGGCACTTTTGACTACTGTAATGGTGCTTTTACTTTCCTCTGTAAAATTTTCCCTGGGAATAAAACTGATGTTTGTTTTTCTATTGTGTAGATTTCATGAAACGTTGTCAGAGATTTTGTAGAAACTCAAGAACACTTGTTCAAGAAAATCTATGATAAACTACTGATAAATCTAATGCAGGGGCTAGATTTTTATGTATTTCTTTCTTGTTTAAATTAGGAACATAGACTAATTAACAAGGAAATAACACCATGTTTGCTGCATTTTTTGAATGGTAGGCATATGCTCTCCCCTTAACTGGGTGACCAAAAAGCCAAACCCATTCCTTTTCATTATTTGGGGTGTGTTTTGAATGGTAGGCATATGTTCTCCCCTTAACTAGGTGACCAAAAATCCAAACCCATTCTTGTTTATCTGCGAGTGTGAGTAGGGTATACAGCGTGGGTTCTCTCTTTATTCATGCTAAATAAATATTGATCAAACTACGGGTATATTCTCTCACTTTTTTTAATCTTAGCGGGCCTGCCTTGTGGGAAAAAGTACTCACCCAAGGGAACGACCCAACTGGTAACACGCTAAAGCTAAGTGCATTTCCAGCCAGTATATAAGTGAGGATATTGGAACAAAGTCCAATATCAAGCGGTTGGTTCTGACGAGAAGGGTAGCAATGGCCTCTCACTGTATGGATCAATCCCTACAAACAAAAAGTCCTTACTAAAACCCTTGTTGTAGATTGGCCAAAACCTTTATCTATTCTCTTGGTACAGCAACGGTCATTGTGAAGGCATCTACATTCTCGCAGTCTTTAGTAGAGATGATCAGCCTACCATGGGAGTTTTATGGAGGTTGGAAGCTTGGTTGATCTAAGAAGTGAGTGCAATGTAAGGGGGAGCCCATGTGGCCAAGCTTCTAAATTTGTCCACTAAAGATAAGTGTGGTTGGCGTAAGACCCACGTGGAATCCAAGAGAATATAGTCTATCACAGCCCTAGGGAATGTGTGTTGTGCTTGATTGTGTTTTTCAAATTGTTTTCAAAACAAACTTCAAACAAAACCTTACACACTAGAAAAAATATAGAAACTATGATTTAGAATATATCATTTGGAACAAACCGTCCTTTGACCAAAAACCAGAAAAATCAAGTAAACTAGAGACAAACTATTACATTCTTTGTTCAGCGCTTCCGCTATTTTATGTAGTGCTTTCACTGATTTTTCTAACGCATCCACCCTCTGTTACAGCGCATCCATCTCTTTTTCTAGTGCATCCACCTTTTTTTATGGTGCATACCTCATTTTCCAATGCATTGACCCAAAACTCTAGCACATCCCAACCATTTTGTGGTGCATTTGAGATTTTTGTGGTGCTTCTGCCTTTTAGTGCTTCCACCTACTGTAACTGCACATCCACCAAAATCCAAAAATAGAGAACTGAATATAATTCCTATATGTCATTTTGAAATCAAAATTCAAACATCTTTCCAGTCCAGAGTCATTCTTCAGCTTTGACAAGAGTCTAAACATGATCTTTATCCAATGATTTCACTAAAGGTTAAAATCCAAAAACCAAAACCCATAGCTCTTAGTCCAAAGGATCATCAAAAACTTCTTGCAACACTTTACGACTTTAGGGACAGATGCTCTTTAATTTTTACATAAAAGCTTCAAAGAACAACCCCAACTTGTATTCATTTTATTATTGCCAAAATTCAAGACTTTTTCAAAGGTTCAAAAATCTTGTCTAGGAAGGAAAGTTTATCCCCATTTCACAATTGGAACCAAAAGTGTATAATTTTCCCAAGTTCAAAGTTATTCCTTAAGTGTCTTTGAATCTAAACTTGTTAAAATTGACTTATCCAAGTGAAACATTGTACCTAAACTTTGATCAAACATCTAAAAGTGCCCATCATCATCAACACCCAAATTTCATCATCAAGTTGAGTTTCCCCATCAAGGTTTATTATCCTTCATCTTGAAACAATATACTTTGTATCAAATTTCATCACCTTGGTTACATCAATAGGATTCATTATTCTATTCAACCTAGGTATTTACGTGGCACTCTCAAATAACGGTCAAAATTTAGCAAACCTTAGCCACTTGTATTCCCATTTTAACAAGGTCCCAAAAAAAAAACTTAAGGACAAAGAAATTGAACCTCCAAATACTATGGCTGAACCAGAAGAAAATCCTTTTCATAAGATTTCTCAAAATGAAATAGATGAGATAATAGAAGAAGAAATCAAACAAGCAAATCAAGACCCAAAATTCCATAAATTCCTAGATAAAGTCTTTGAAAAGCATGGGGAGAAATACCTTTTGATGTTAGCCAACCAAGGGGTTAAGTTACCAAATGCTTTTGACGTTAATAAATTGAAGGGAATCCCAAAGAAAATTGAAACCGAAATGCCTACTACAAATTAAATGGCTAACTTGACAAATCATATGCAAAACCTTCAACAACAACTCCAAGCTATGCAAGGAGGGACTCCGAAAAGATATTTATTGCGAGATATTTGTCCCTTTCCCTTTGATAGAAGGTTAAATATGATACCATTTCCACAAATTGTGACTTACCAAAATACAAAAAATACAATGGGAAGTTCGATCCAATAGATCATGTGTGATATTTTCAAACCATGAGTCTCGAATTCGCTCATGAGGACACATACTTAATGAGACTCTTTCCTCGTACTCTAGGGGGCCATTGCATGGAATGGTTCTAGAAGTTGCTACCAAGCATAAAATCTTTTGAAGAACTAGTTAACAAATTCATCACACAATATTCCTATAACATTGCACATGAGATAACCATGAAGGATCTTTGTAATACCAAATAGAAACAAGGAGAACCTATTCTTGTATTCCTACAAAGGTGGAGAAGGTTATTCTCTCGTTACGCTTGTCCCATACCTGAACAAGAAATGATGGAAATTTTTATCAATAACCTTAACAGTGAAATGAGCTATAGATTGTAATTACAATGTCCCCTTAGCTTTGAGAAGATGGTAGAAAATGGTGTCAAAATCAAAGAAGCCTTAGTCAAAAGAGGAGTATTGAAAGTTCACAATGAAGGATCAAATAGTGCTAGTTCATCTAACCATCATAACAATGAAAAGCCCAAATTTTGGACAAGGAACAAAAATGCCAATGATGGTATTGCCGAAACACATAATGTTAAACTAGTCTTTAACTTGTTGGGAGCCACAACCAAGATGGATCAAAATATCAATCAAGGCAGTAATCAAAATTTCAAACCGTCCAATGATCAAAATAGCCACAATCAAAGTAACACCACATTGAAACCTCCACCATATCAAACACAATCAAACCATAGAAAATTCACCCCTTTGGGTCAATCACACGAATTTGCATTGAGGAAACTTTTTTAAAATAACCTCATAACACTACCTAACACATGAGGCTTTGAACCAAAAGTAAAATCTTCATGGTGGAATGATGCCTATTACTGTGAATTTCATCAATACAAAGGTCACCAAATGAATAGTTGCATGCAATTGAAACATAAAATACAAGACTTGATAGATAACAAAATCATATGAATAGAGGGACTCCAAACAAATGCAAATCATGGAGCATTCAAAAATCCCTTACCAAACTATGAAAAAGGGGAATCCTCTATGACGAATAGCAAGGAAAAGAATGTGAACTATGTCCATGATACTGTCATAAATCATATCTCAGTAGCACAAAATCAAATGAACACCATTGAAACCAATGATCACAAAAACATTACTGCAAACAATAATTTGATCTATGACATTCTAATTGAACAAGAACAAGACATCATAATGCTTGAAAATAAAATCAATGACACCAAACCAGACATGAATGCAAATGATACTCAAATCAATGTCATTAAAATCAATGGGAAAAAAGACAGTGTACCAGTAAATGCAACCACAAGAGCACAGGCTAAATATGTCTTAAAAGGAAGTTCATCTAAAACACCCGTAGCCTCATCCAATCAATACAACATAGTGGACCAGTTACAAAAGATTCTTGCACAAATATCAATATTGGAATTGCTCAAGATTTCACCTGCTCACAAAGAGTATTTGGAAAAAGTCCTAGTGGACACAACAGTGCCAATGAATCTGAAAGTTTGTAAATTTGAAGCCATGGTGGGGCATTTAACTGCACCGCATTGCCTATCCTTTTCCAAAAATGATGACACATCCATTTCTCATCCCCACAATGTTGCTCTTCATATCAAAGTCCTAATCCATAAACATCGTGTCAAACTTGTCCTAATAGATGGAGGAGTCAGCCTGAATATATGTACTTTAAAGCTTGTTTGTGCCTTAGGATTTTCTGAGAATGCAATTGATTCAAAGAAAAAGATTACAATAAAAGCATATGATGATGAGGAGAGAGCTTCACAGGGATTAATTGTCCTACCTATTCAAGTGGGACCAATCCAGAAAGATGTAATCTTCCAAGTATTAGACAAGGATTTAACCTATAACATACTATTGGGTCAACCATGGATTCATGAAATGCAAGTGGTCCCTTCAACATACCACCAATGTCTAAAATTTCCTTGTGGTGGCCAGGAAATTACCATTTCGGCTGATTCAAAAAGTCCCCAGTATTGCAATAGACTAAAATCTATCCAAGATATCTTTGTGCCTCATAATAGAGAAGCTTCCACTCCCACTACTTCCAATGATCAGAGCTAGTCAAGTTCCTCATCCAAACCGTTGGTCATTTCCACAAATCATGAAATTCAATCCAGTTCCACATCTAAATAGTCTAAGAAGAAAGAAGAAGCTACTTCCTCCACTTCCTCAAATCATGAAGCCCAATTGAATGCCTTGTCAAAACAATTTGAGGAAAAAGTTCAAGTCAAAGACAAAGGTGTTGGTGAATACTTCTTTGAACAATCTCTATGTCTTTCACACTTTTCTTCTCCAAAATTCTATGGAAAACCATCCACATCCACACAACCGACATCTCAACCAATTACCAAATTTGATGGTCGGTTTATAAAAGAAAGCACTAGATTTGATGAAGCAAAAGACAAAGATATTCTAAACTGGCTTTATAAAGACAAAGAAGAATCCCAAGCAACAACTGCAAATGTACAAACATCACAATATGGAAAAGGTTTCACTATCTTGGAAAAGATGGGATATGAAGGAAAAGGTCTCATGGGTAAAAGAAAAGAAGGAATTGTAGAGCCAATTCAACCACTTTTAATTAATCCAAAAGATAAGACTGGGTTGGGCTCTAAAGAGAACATGAAAGAAAAGGTGGTTGAAAGAATCCTACAGTTATAAGCCAGTGATGAGCATTAGACTGATTCCAATGAATATGAGTGGGATTCACTATCAGAAGGGCCCTGTCATGGAAAGGACATTGATGTAGTACACAAATATCTACCCCTACTCAAAGAAGGACAAGGGTCAGCTTCTAAACCATTTGAATTTGGATCCCAAAACCTTGATGATTCCAGTGGAGATGATTTAATTCAGAGTGAAACAGATAATTCAGAGGAGAGTTACCTTCTAGACCTCGATTTTGCTATCAAACAAATTGAAGACACCGCTATCAAAATAATTACCATTTCTGACCTTAACCCGTCTGGTGACTACTTACCCTTAGTACATCCTGAGCTCTTAGATTGGGACTTAGCTGAGCCCTTTGACATCCCTTTATTTTCAAATGATGATGCCATCATCAATTTCTTCTATGCCAACAATCTTGAAATAGATTCCACAAATGAACATCGTAATAAGGCTTCCACACAAGGGAGTATCAAATATTCCAGCTGCAAAATGAATAATACAGGAAATAGATCTGATATTGAAAACCATTCAATGGCAGTGTCAGATCTAGAAAAAGTAAAAACAAAGAGTACATCCAATGGTGAGAACCTCTCGAAGGTGTCAAAGGATAGAAGATTTGATACTCTCCCAGAACATTTTCAAGAAAGATCAAAATTCCTGATTGAACCCACACAGTCTGTCAACATCAGCAATGTAGAGATGGTGAAGACCATTCATCTAGCGGCATCTTTGATAGACCAGGAAAAGCCAAGATTTCTCAAATTTTTCACAGAAAAACAAATCTACTTTGCTTGGTCATATGCTAACATGCCAGGGTTTGATCTGGAACTCATCATGCAACATCTATCATTATCTCTAGGAGTGAAACTAGTCAAGTAGAAGTTGAGAAAAATGCACCCCCATATCGCCCTATTGGTAAAGGGAGAGTTGAAGAAGTTGTTAGATACATGATTCATCATACCCATTGACTATGCCAAGTGAATCTCCAATATGGTACCAGTTTCAAATCCTGACAACAACATTTGTATATGCACAAATTTTTGAGATCTTAACAAAGCTTGTCCTAAAGATGATTTTCCTCTGTCCAATATAGATATCATAGTAGACTTGACGGTAGGACATGGCATGCTATCACTAATGGATGGTTTTTCTAGGTATAACCAAATCAAAATAGCCCTAGAAGATCAAGATAAAATGGCCTTTACTTGTCCATGGGGAACCTTATGTTGGAACATTATGTCATTCAGCTTGAAGAATGCAGGAGCTACCTACCAACATGCCATGACAACAATTTATCATGATATGATGCATACTTTCATGGAAGACTATGTGGATGATTTATTGGCCAAATCATATACCAGAGAAGGACATTTGGAGATCCTAGATAAAATTTTCACCAAACTGGAGAAATTCAATGTACGGCTAAATCCCAAGAAATGTGTGTTTGGGGTGACATCAGCAAAACTCATGGGTTACTTAGTATCAAAAAAATGGATTGAGGTAGACCTAGCCAAAGTCAAAGCTATTATGGAAATTCCACCACCAAAGAACATTAGTCAACTTCGTTCTCTACAAGGGAGGTTTCAATCAATCTACAAATTCATTTCACAGCTAGCAGACAAGCCCCATCCCTTCACTCATTTGTTGCATAAAAATATTTCCTTCCAATGGGATGAGAAATGCGAAGGAGCCTTCAACCAATTGAAATAATATTTAATGAATCTTCCTATCCTAGTACCACCAATAAAAGGGAAGCCACTACTATTATATATCGCTACAATAGAGACATCATTGGGAGCCCTATTAGCACAAGAAGATTCAGCAGTTAAAGAATGAGCAATATATTACATTAGCAAGACACTAAATGGCTATGAGATCAACTATACCTCCATTGAAAATGCTTGTCTAGCAATAGTATTCACTACCCAATAGCTACAACATTACATGCTAACTCAGACAATCAAGTTGATAGCCAAAATAGATCCTCTCAAATATCTCCTCAACAAGGCTAACCTAATAGGGAGATTGGCTAAGTGGGTCATGATACTCAGTGAATTCGATATCCAATATGTAGATAGGAAGGCAATAAAAGGACAAGAAATTTCTGATCAGTCAGCAGAGGCACCACTACCAAATAATCATCTTTTACACATTGAATTTCCAAATGTTGATGTTCTCACCCTAGCCGGAAGATAGTGGACACTATACTTTGATGGATCACACACCCAACATGGATCGGGAGCCAGAATCATATTTGTCACTCCACAAGGACATACCATACCAAAATAATATAGACTGATATTCCCCTATACTAAAAACATGGCAGAGTATGAAGCATTAATCATTGGTATCAAAATAGTTATAGAATGGAAAGTCCTATAATTGCAAGTGTATGGAGATTCTCAGTTAGTCATTAACGAAGTCAATGATGACTATCAAACAAGAGATGAAAAATTGATTCCCTAAAAAATAATGTTGGATGATTTCAAGAAATATTTTGTGGATATCAAATTTGAACAGATTTCAAGAGTGGACAATAAAGTCGTTGATGTCATGGCTACTATTGCTTCCTTGCTACAAATTCTAGAGAAAAGAAGTCATTACGAGTTCTTGGTGTAACAACTATTCTCCCCTGCCTATGACGATACTGAATCCCATGTTATCTGTCACCTAGCCAATTCCAATACCTCAATCTATGATGAAATTTATACCTATCTAAAAGATAACACTCTTCCACCTGACTTGTCAAGAAACCAAAAATGCAATTTCATTCATCAAGCTGCTCGACATACACTTATAGCGAATGTACTATACCGACGAGGTCTTGACGAAAATCTCCTACGATGTCTGGAATGCGATTAGTCTAAAATGGATTTATGAGAATTCCATGAGGATGTCTGCGGAACACATTCAAGTGGCCTAACCTTAGCTAATAAACTCCTTCGTTTAGGATATTATTGGCCAACTATGGAAAAGGAGTTTCCAGTTTGTGAAGAAATGTTAGAAATGTCAGATTCATGGTACCCTCATCCATGCACCAACTCAGGAACTCCAACCTTTTGCATCCACATGGCCCTTTTTTCAATGGGGATTAGATCTTGTTAGTAAAATTCATCCATCTTCATCAAACAAACACAAGTTTATCATCACAACTATAGAATACTTCACAAAATGGATTGAGGTTGTTCCTCTAACCAACATCATAGGAAAACAGATTTCATCATTCGTCCTCAACTACATCATTTGTCGATATGGCATTCCCCAATCCATTGTCACTGGCAATGGAAGACTATTCAAAAATCAAGACATGCAAGAATTGTGTGAGCAGTTCAATATCCAACATTGCTTCTCTACACCATATTATCCCTAGGGGAATGGTCAAGCAGAGGCTTCCAACAAGACTATTTGAAGATTTTGAAGAAAACTGTCAATGATGCAGGACATGATTGGCACATCCAATTAAACCTTACTTTGTGGGCGTACCACACCAGTATTCACACACCAAAAGGAGCCACACCATATGCTTTGGTATATGGGTTTGCGGCCATCGTGCCTATTGAGGTTGAAATACCATCGCTTTGGGTTTCTTTGAAAGGTATCATCCCTAATGAAGACTATCGAGTCTCAAGATTTCAAGAACTAGAACTGTTAGATGAGTGGTGCCAACATGCAGTGAATCACCTGAAAGCCTACCAATAACGAATGTCCAGAAGTTACAACCACAAGGTCAAACCCAAAATGTTCCAAGTTGGTGACTTAGTGTTGAAGGAAAATCCATGCAATCAACAAGATAGAGAGAAGAAAGGAAAATTTGAATCAAATTGGTTGGTGCCCTTTGTCATTTTATCAATTTATGGCTCAGGAGCATATCAGCTATCCACACCAGAAGGGGATCTATTTGAGGAACCCATGAATAGTTTTCATCTCAAGAAGTTCTACACATGATTCATCTATTGCATAGGAAAAAGTCCTGAAAAATCCAAAAAGAATCAGAAAAACTCCTGAAAAAATCCAAAAAAAATAGAAAAAGTCTTTAAAAAATCCAAAAACATCAGAAAAAGTCTTGAAAAAATCCAAAAAACATCAAAAAAAGTCCTGGAAAAATCTAAAAAACATCAGACAAAGTCCTAAAAAAATCCAAAAACATCAGAAAATGTCTTGAAAAAATGGTCACCCTGGTGAAAACATGGCAAACAAGCATCTTGGTGATAGCAGAAAAAAATCAAAAAGTGAGAAAATACAAACAAAATCATAAAATCTAAAAATGTGCAATAAAAGCAAGTAGTGAAACTTGGCAACAGGCGCTATTTGTGACAGGTTGGCTTCTTCTTCTATAGGAACATGTGTTGATCACCGGTTTGGTACCATTACCTTCCACATCCTTCAGTCGAGCTGCATATGCATACCATGTTATGTCGGTCATGTCTCACCTTGGTTTCTTGACCATTATACATATCCATAATAAACCGATTTGTTTCCATTGGGGGAAAAATCCTGAACTCACTAGGGGCAACAAATTTTGAGCTTGAACGAATAGACAAATAGTAGGAGGACAAACATAACGAAAATAATTATCATAGTGAAATCAAACATCGAACATCAATCACCATTGGAAATGCATCAAACATCCTTGTCATATTAGAAAATAAAAAAAAGGCCAAAAATCCAAAAAAGCCAAAAACAGGGTCACCTTGTTGAATTGTGTTGTCGTAGTTCATTGTAATTAAGTGTATGATCATATCTTGGTCTTGTAAATCGGTTGAGTCGGTCGAACTACGTGGTCTCTATGTGTATAACATAGGCAAGGCTCATCTTTGATTAGCCCCCGAGACACCTAGGATAGGTCTTTAGGTTAGGTTCTTGGTCAAAATCTTAGAAAACACCTAAAAATCATAAAATTAAAAAAAAAATCCCAAAAACAACAGAAAATCAAGGTCAGAAGGATGATGCTATTCTGAATCATGGTTTTACCACTTCCACACGAATGTTCAAATTGTTTGCATTATGATTGATGTTATCATTTCTCAGAAGAAATTCAAGGATGTCAAAGAAAATTTTCTTTGTCTATTGTCTATGAGTTGATCATTATTAATATGTGAATTGTCATGGGATGTGACCTACAAAGCAACACTGATGACATTCTGAATTCGCATAGGAAAACGATTGACTCTTATCTCTTTATGCAAGAAATGCTCAGGTCATCTTGCTCTAAATATACCTAGATGATTGTGTTAACTTGCACTATCAAACATCATGGAAGTAGTGCTCAGGTCATCATGGTCCAATTATACCATCGATGTTTTTACTTACTTTCAATATTTCAAAAGCTCAATGATGATAACAAGAAAAATAAATCACTAGGATGACAATATTGCATTGTTAGAATTGCATGTCTAGGTTGCATTCATATTAGTTGTTGTAAGGGTATTTACAGATTTTTCCAAGGCTAATGTTATTTCTATCATTAACAGATTGAGTACATTTGACATTACCAAATATATCATTTAGAGGGATAACCATTAGGACATCAATCATAGCATTATCATTGCATTTAGGCATCCATCAAGTCATCAATCATATATTTATATTATGAAAAAATAAAAAATAAAAATGCGTTGATCATATAATTTTCATCCATAAACATTTAGTAATGCATTATAGGCACCAAAATATATAAATTATCATTCATTCACCTCATATATGCATTAGATCATAATATTTGCATCGAAAAATACAAAAAAAAAACATAAATTACCATGCATACCATACATCCATAGGAGAATATAGATTCATTCATTATTAGGACCATTCATCTTTGCATTAAGATTATTTTCCATTCATCGCATCACACATCATTGCATTAGAAAAAATACAAAAATAATAGCATGTGAAAATTTGCATAAAACAACATAGGATCATAACACATATAATAGCATCATCATAACACATTGCATAACATACATAACATATAAATTAAATGCATCCATCATAAATCAACACACATAAACACATAGGATCATCATCATCACTGCATATATATCTCAAAATATGTCAAATGTACGAGGATACCTGAATGTCAGGAAATACATCATCAAAATGGTGATATCATCAAGAGTAAGTGTATACATCATGCTATAACATCAAATATCAAAACTATGTGGTATTTCCCCCAGATGCTGTTGGCATCACTGAACCTGTACCCCATGTTGTACTTGAGGGACCTGCACCTGGATCCCTCTGATCCCCTACCAATGGCTGTCACACCCATGCTCATTGTCTGAGACTAGGATCTACTAGTCCAAGATCGAGTGAGACTCTCTCGCCGCTCAGGTGGGACCAACTCATGATATCAATCTCTGTAAAACTAAGCCTCCTGAGAAGTGCGACATATCTCCCTGAAATTATCCACAATCCCAACAGCTATTGCAACCTACTGCAACCTCTCAATAATGGCCTCCACCTGCACAACTCGTCATCTTAGTGTGTCTCTCTTTGCGGTCAAGGTTGCAACCTGTCCCTGTACCTGCCCCTTGCCCTGTACCTGTTCCAGTTGTTGTCGGGTAGCATCCCTCTCAATTGTCAATGTTTGTATCTACCCTTGTGCTTGTAGGAGTTGTGCCTATACCTGTGTCAACAACTATGTCTGTGCCTGTAGCTAACCCTACACCTATGACAGCTGCCCCTGAACAGTCTAAACCTGGGAATGTAAAGCAGTGATTTGTGATAGTTGTTGTTGTGAGGGCAAGCGAATATGTACACACTGATGTGTTGCTACTACCAAGGATCGCCTCCTGCGAGGCACTTTGACATCGAAACCAGGATGTGCACAACCTCCTCCATCTCCTCCACCCTCATCTCCACCCTCATCATCTCCATCATCATCACCACCTTCATCTCTACCCTCTCCCTCCTCCTCATCACCATGACATCTGCCTCGTATCCATCTAGGTGGTCTATCCTCATCATCCTCAAATGCCGACACGGGCTCATTAGGCCTCAAAAACCTCAAAAATGGATGCTGACCAAAATACAGTGAGTAATCCTCACTCATGTATCCCTTGACTATCTCCAGATGATAATCCCATATCACTGGTTGTAAATGAAGGTACTCATCACACATAGCATCATAGGACAATGTAGGCCCCCACTTAGTCACATCCTGTTGTCTGCAGGCATATAGGGTTGATCCTTGAAGCATCCCCTGGACCCTACCATACTATATGAGCACTCTCCGCAATAGAAATATCTCGACAATATAACGTGTCTATCCAATTAGGTATCTAGCAGTCATGAAGTAAGGAACCTCTAAGTGATCCTCAACCCACTACTCACAGTCTACATACGGTCGCCAGGTAACTGCATCTAGGTCTTTCAGCACCCATCTCCAATACTCCAATTTTCCTAGCTTATACTGGACAATTGCACCTGCATAACCATAGATATAAGGCCTCCCAAATGGCTGAAATCTATCTGTCTTCGGTCGTGTCACTGTAATATGCTCCCAGGCCCAGACTTTGAGCAAGGTAACTCCTACTAACAAGCTAGCTCCTCTAAGGTATACTACCTGGTGCAAATCATGATATAAGTGTGCAAGCATACATGACCCCCAAGCAAATCGGGTCCCAAACTAGATCATCTGCTCTAAAGTACGACCCCAACTGACAAAAAATCCCTTTTCCCTCTTGTCGGGACATAAGAAGCTACTGACAAATCCCACAAGAACGGAAGGCAAAGGGGCATATCTAGAAAATATCTCCTGTCATGGTATCCAATATCTAGCAATATGATCATCCTGGAAAATCTAGCATAACGCATCTATACCTCCCTGCTTAGTAGGATCATAGGTCACAATATCACCTACTACAGGAATTCGTAAAATCCTGTACACATCCTCTGGTGTAACGGTCATCTCTCGGGTGGGAAAATGGAAAGTATTGTGGTTGCTATGCCACCTCTCAGCCAATGTCGTCAAAAATCCCTGGTTAATCCTAACCCAAGGGCATATCAATCAATGATGATAAACCGCATCTCTCAATAATATCTCTGTCTATGTGTGACAACTATGGGATCAGCTCCCAAGTCCACGGGAATCACTCTCGAGACTGAAGATTATATAAATTCGTCTCCTATCATTTTACAACATCACAAATTAGCATATCAATCAAGTCAAATCACAAAAATAATCAAACATCAATCAATCAACCTATCAGTTCTAATGAGGTTTTCATCAAATCTCATCAACATTTTGTTTTGATTCTTGCCTATCATGAGGTCAAAACAACATTATCATTAGTGTATCTCACCTATCATGAGGTCACTAAATCATCAACTCTATCATCAATATCTAATCATTGGTTGACATGATCAAACATCACAAATTTCAAGAAGAAAAAAAAAATCACAAAATATTCAAATCAGCCCTAAAAGTGCCAAAACAAAGTGTCTATGCAGCATTTGGTGAAAGCACCAAAAAAATCCACTGAAGCGCCAGGGAATCTCACAGAGGCGCCATTGTTTTCAAAGCGTCGGAGAATCCCTCTAATGCACAGAAACCCCAGGCAAAAGCGCCATTTCCTAAAGTTAACCTATCAACTTCCTGGAAGCGCCATTACAAGTGGCGGAAGCGCTAAAATTCAAAGCGTCAAAAAGTCTCTCTGAAGCACTAAAACTCTCGGAGAAAGCAGCGGAAAACCTCACCTAATCGCCACCAAACTCGGAAGTGCTAAAAAAATTTCAAATTTAAAAACTTGAACATAAAAAACGTGAAAATTAATTTCAAATTCATGAGAAAATTTTTGAAATCCTTACTGAAGGTTCGTATCCCACTAGTCGATCATGTCGGCGCACCCGCTTGAATCGATGAATCTGCAGAGGGATCACCATCTTGCACAAAAGCTCAACAAGTCTCTCTCACTTCAACAATTTTCAAATCACAAGATGCACAAATGACTTCTTTTTCACTTTTTACTCTTAATAAGGGTCATTAAAAGAGGTAATTTTGGTGGCATATTTTAATTTCTTTTAAGAGGCAATTAATTGGGGCAATTTAAAATCTTTCATATCGGGAGATAAATTGTTGGGATATTATCAAATCAGGATTTTATCATCATCATCATCATTGTAAATCAATTGAAATTTTCAAAAATCATCAAGAAAAATCCTTTGTTATCACAAATTCCTCGATTTAACTCCCGAGGGGGCATACAATCATAATCTTTCGAAAGTCATCGTCAGGGGCATCATTAAAAAATTTAGCAACGCTGATAAATTTTTCTTTGAAGTAATACATAAACAAATCACTTCAAAGAGGAGAAAAATGTATACACCCAAAATTGGTCTGAAAATATTAATTAAATATTAATTATTTAATTAACAAAATATTTATTCCTCTACTATATAAATAAATTGCAAATTTATTTTACATAGTTCCTATTTTCTTAATTCCTCTATTTTAATTCACCCTCTTCATGATTTAATTGAAATAAAAAAATCCAAATAATTAGTTTTATTTTAATTGATTCCTTCTCATTAAATTTGAATTTCATCACATTTCTACATATTCTTCTAACCACCTTCCACCTCACCCTCCAACTCACCATGTGTCACATGAAAATAATTATTCTTATTTTCTAAAATGGATATTTGTTCTCAACAATTTTAACCACCTTCAAGATGCATGGCTCCTTCATTCAAATGATTCTTTCTTACACTTGGCAAGATGGTTTTACTAAAGGGAACAATTGCCTTGTTTTCTTCATCCTTCTCATTCTACGCAATTGATTTCTCTAGATCAAATCTCAATCGTTCATGGTTGCGAACTCACCAAATGCCTTGGTAAAATCTATAAATTGAGGCCTATTTACAGCTTTTTCATAAGGAGCATTTGCATAACATCACTCTGCAGGAATTCATTCAAGTCTTTGAGAGTTTAGTTTGCAATTTTAATTCAGCATCTTAGAATAGCTTAACAACTAGTTTAGAATCATGGCTCCTTTAGATGTTTCTTAGTTTAGTTCAACATTTAAGATCATATACATTTCATTTCCATTGGCTTAATTCTGCATTGTATCATTTCCATATCACTTTATACACAATTTTTCATTCATCATGTCATTTCATCATTTCACTTAGCTAAATCATTCAATCATGTAGATGTAGATTTAGATTTTGCATTGTAGTTAAATAGGCTACTCATTTCTTCAGTGACATACCAGTGATTTGTGCATAAATAAGATCTAAGAGCATAATTACTAGGACACTTAAGATTAGAGAAAGATGGGATGTTTTTAAGGAACTATGTTATCAAATTGTATTTTTATTTAAGATAGGTTTCCTTACTGTAATACTTTCCATCTAATTGTGTGTTATTAGTTTGATATCATTCACATATTTTTATACACACAACATGTAGTGTAAAGTTGGAAAGTGGTGTAACTTTCATTTTATTTGTCATATGACCGAACTGACTATTCCAACACATCTATATGGGTGGTTTTATGCTAGGAAAGGTCCTATTTCACACCCAAACATGTTGGAATGATCCAAGCCACATTCTACCAGTGAAGTCTCTTAAGAGACCAAAGTGCAAAAGGGCAGAAAAATTTGATCAGTGATTACTCAAAAATCATGGCACTTGGAAACAATCTATCTAAGGCTACGAGATCACATAGGGCCCCTCTACAATAACCTCTCTCATTTTTTGATAGATCCATTTCATTTTCTTGTGGTCAACAGATTTCATTTGATAGAAAACAGGTCAATTACATGTAGTGTAAAGTTGGGAAGGTGTGCAAATTTTGTTATGTTCATCATACGACCAAGCTAACCATTCCAACACATCTGTATGGTGGTTTTATGCTAGGGAATGTCCTCTTTTGTACCCAAACACGTAGAAACAGAATGAGCCACATTCTACCAGTGAAGTCTCTTAAGAGACCAAAGTGCAAAAGGGTAGCAAACTTCAATGAGTGATTACTCAGAAATTGTGGCACTTGGAAACACTCCATCTGAGACTACGAGATCATGTAGGGCCCCTCTACAATAACCTCTCTTAGTTTTTGATATCCCCAAGTCATTTTCTCATGATGAACATATTTTCGTTGATGGAAAACAAGTCAGTTGTATGTAGTGTAAAGTTGGAAAGTGGTGTAACTTTCATTTTGTTCGTCATACAACCGAACCAACTATTCCAACACATCTATATGGGTGGTTTTATGCTAGGAAATGTCATCTTTTGTACCCAAACACGCTAAAACAATCTGAGCCACATTCTATCGATGAAGTCTCTAAAGAGACCAAAGTGCAAAAGGGAAGCAAACTTTGACGATTGATTACTCAAAAACCATAGCACTTGGAAACACTTCATCTAAGGCTATGAGATCACGTAGGGCCCCTCTACAATAGTCTCTCACATTTTATGATTGTACCAGTGTACTTCTTTCCGCTAGGGCATCTGAAGAATCATAAATTTTTTGAATTTTGATCACGGTAAGATTATTCTTTGAACCAATGTAACAAGTACATTGCTTCAAAGAGGGGAAAAATGTAGACATGCAAAATTAACATTGTACATTCGATCGGGTTAATTCATTAACTAGATTTCACATTAAGTCCATTCATTAGGTAATCTCATCTCCTAAAGTCATTAGCTTAAATCAAATAAATCAAACTTGATCCTATCATCATCCCTTTAATTAAATAAATCAAACATTTATTTAATTAAATCCAATCCATATTTCATCCTTTTATGATTTAAATAAATCAAATATTTAAATCATGAAAGTCAAACTCACCTAATCATCATTAAGCTAACCTAATCCTAATTAGCCTAACCTAACCCACCCACTTGCATTCTCTAGATTTAGCCACTTGCACAAATAAATCAATTTATTGATTTATTAAAAATCTCATTTTCACTCAACATAGCCCTCAAGTTTGAAAAACATGACAAGTTGATTTGTCCCTCCAACATTGCATTTATTGTTGTTTTTCTTGTCCCCCTCTCAAAATTTATTGCCCAAATTTGAATTCAAATTCTCCCTCTCATGGGCACACTTCCCAAATCTTGCACATTCATTGGCCTATCACCACTTGACAAGTGGCCTCTTCTCATTGGTAGATCTTTAGTCCCACATTCACCCATTTGGCCAATCTCTCATCAAGAAAATCTATAAAAGAAGGCCTTAATCCTCATCAATGGATCCAAAAATTTTATGCAAGGTTACTCTCTTGGTTTGAGAACTCATCTTGCTCTTCATCCTATTTGCATTTGCATCATCTTAAGCTTTGATCAAGGTTTGGGAAAGGGTCACTTGCACATGTGACACCAATCCACTATGGAATAGGAAAAGCGAAAGGAAAAGGTACAAAGGTGAAAATCAGCAAAGGTACAAAAGAAAACAAAGGAGGTACAAAAGAAAAGTGAAAAAGGTACAAGGTACAACGAAAACAAGGAAAGAAAAGAAGGTAAGAAGGCAAACGAAAGAAAACAAGGAGAAGGCTAATGAAGGAAAATGAAAGGGGGAGAAACGAGGAGGATATTTGAAAAAAATCAAAGTGTTTTTAAATGCTTTAAGTGTTTGTTTAAACACTTCTTCACAAAATTTTTTATCTTTCATTTATTAGGACACTAATTTTCGTTTGGGTTTAAAAAGAATTTTCAAATTCTTCTTGCAAAGGCTAAAACGAACTTTAGGATCACAACCTACTAGATTTTGTTTGGGATTAACAAATTGAACAAGGCAATTTCTCACACTTCATTTGGTGCTCTAAAAAAAAAATCAAATCATTGCTTTGAAGGATAAAATGAATGGGTTCCTTTATTGTTTTGTAATTATTTACACAAAGTAATATCACCAAAAGATGTATGCGCTTCTCTCGCGCCTCACGGCGATCTTGAGAATCAAAAGGATTTTGGTGACATTAAGTTGCGTAAATAATTTCCTATACACACTTCAATTTGGGTTTAAAATTGAACAATATCTTGTGTGAGTGTGAGTAGGGACATTTTCGCGTACATTATCTTTCTTTGTACTGTCAAAGATTGATTGAGTTATGGATTTTGTCTTTGCTTGCTTTTGTTTATCCTAGAGGGCCTGCCTTAGGGAAAAAGTACTCACCCAAGGGAACGACTCAACCGGTAACACTCTAAAGCAAAGAGTATTTCCAACCGAGATATAAATGTGGATATTGGAAGAAACGCCAATATCACACAGTTGACTCTGACAAGATGGATCCGAAAGGGGACTCTTGCCACATTGGGTCAACTCCTATGAACGAAAAGTCTAAAATAGAACCCTTGTCTTATAGTGACCAATTGATCCATTGAGCGAGTTTATCAAAGTGGTGCATTGGAACTTAGATTCCAAAAGTTACTTGCCATGTCCGATCTTGGTTGAAATATAGAGGTTAAGACTTCAATCTTAACATACCTTTATATTTTGTCCTTGATTGCATGTGAAATCATCTCTTCTATGAAGGGCATGAGGCAAGCCCACCAAGAAAAACGTACCAATTGAGCTATGATGTCATATTGCTTGTGGTTTGAAAACACAGTGCTTTTATCGAAAACATTGGGAAATCAACATTCAATGAATCATCAAAATTGCAAACCCTTTAGGAGAGGAAAATATCCTTGAAAAAATTCACATGTTATTGCTTTCCCTTGGGATTCGTGTCCTTAGAGGCATCTAAACATTTGGATTTCATCCAATTTGCTTCTACTAAAGTCAACTTTAGGCAACTCTTGCCTCAAATTTCCTTGGTTTTCGCATAACACACTTTGCAGGATAAGAGGAAAGTTGAGACATTAGACATCTAGATTCAAAGTCTGAATCAAGAGTGTGTTTGTGGCAAAATGAATCCATTAAGAAAAGATTAAATCAATTGGACCCCACACATGTGCTCACCATCTTTTGGTCATATAGTTTTCATGCAAACATTGGTCTTTTGATTTTGAATTACTCTTAAAGAAAGGCATTTTCTTCACTATCTTGGCCTAGTAAACAAGTCCTTCGTAGATTCATTTAGGATCACATCAAACACTTCGTTCATCCAAAAATTTATCAATCTATCCCACAAACAACTTTAGAGCTTTGGAAACATTATTCTAGACTTGGGTAAATTATCAAAATCTAAACCACCTTGTTTAGTTAGGTGTATGGGAATGCATCCTTTCTCATACATCTAATTAAATTAGCAATCCTTTGAAAAATTTCATCCTAAATATCACATCTAACATCTTAGGGTTTACAAGTTCATTATCCAATCAAACCAATCAAAATCAAGCCCTAAGTCTAGTATTGATCCAAAGTCCCTAAACGTTCAAACATCCATATCATTCACCTCATCATTGGTCCTAAGAACCTTAGAGGTCACTTTCGCAACAAGGTCAAAACACAAGAGGAACATGGAATACAAACTTGATCCATACATCATGAAGAATCCAAATCAAATGAACTTTCAAAGCCTTACAACATCGATCAATTATCAATACTTACATCTATACAATCCATACATGGGATCATTACCTTCTACAAACTTCAATGGTACAAATGTGAGTATTCCCAATCAAGAGTTTGGAACACCTTTTCTGATGGTAGATCTAAATCCAAACCTACAAGTTTTCCAACCAAAAAATCAATGCATGAGCCTTCAAATGAACAATGAAAAGTACCAAGTAAAAGTTTTCGAAACATGAATCCGGAAAACTTTGGGATGGATACATTTGCAAATCATACGAATATTCCAAACATGAACAATGGTCAATTTCAACCTATCATGACAAATTTGAGTGTCATCCCAAATCAAAACATTGTCCAAAATCAAACACAAGTACACACTCCAAATCTGCATGAACAAAAACCAAATCAACTATATCAAGGGATTCAAGATTGAAATCAAGAACAAATTTGGCTAGATCAAATTGCTGCACTTACCAAAATAGTTGAGTCATTGCATCAAGAGACATCTCCACCAACATTACCCATATCAACATCATTCCTTGGTTTAGGGCTTCCCCCTAGCACCAATCACTCCATCCAAATCAATCCACCTAACACCAATCAAGCCATCACATCAAATACATTGATTATACCATCGACATCGCACCAATAGATGGTATCTAATCAAATGACAACATCAATCTCGTCAAATCAAAACATGGTCTCCCAAAGACCTATTACCTTGGTCATTCCAACCATCCCCATCACTTCAATCATTCCAATCGCTCCTATCACACCCATCACATCTCAACCCCTCACTACCATGATCGCTCCAAGTGTATCTCAAACACTTGTCACTACATCCAACACGATTCCAAATACACCGCCACTACCACCAAAACCAAGTGCAATAAGTCAATATCGTAACATCACACTAAAAGCACATCAAGCCTACCAACAAACACTTCAACAATATCAGGTGGCTCCACAATCCACTCAAGCTACCCAACAAACACAAGCACAAGCACAAAAAATGACAACTGTTGAGAACAAGGATCAAGATCAATCCATCACTGAGCATCTTGAAGCTATGTCTACTTCATCCAATGATCAAATCAACACATATCAAGAGTCACTTTTCAATCATGATCAAAATCCACCAACCAACAATGATCCAATTCAAGAAATGTCAACATCATTTGAACCTATGGTTAAAGAAATTGGAAATCCCTCCATCACAATTGTTGAAAACAATGTTCAAAATCTCTCAATTAAGGAGCACATTGAGGATGTTTCTACCCCATCCAATGATCAACTCACCATACATCAAGAGCCACTTTTTAGTGATCTCTTTCAAGGAGTGCTAGGATTATTTGATCCTATTGACATAATGCACAATCTGTTGACCTATGATCATATTGAAAATGTCTCTACATCACCTTATGAGTTAGAGGACATATCTCAAAAATTTATTCCAAAGCATGATCAAAATGTTCCACTAAGGTCTAGCAATGTTCCTTTCCAAGACATGTTGACCCCCTTCAATCTCATGATTATAGATACTGAAGGAACCCTGACCTCGAAACTTGAGGATATTGAACCACTTACCATGTCTAATGACGACATCCAAGAACCCTTTGTGAGAAATCCATCCTTTGAAACTGACCCATGTCAAGAACTTGATCCAAAGCATGTCGAAAGCAACTCCGAAATCATTCAAGATCAAGAATTTGTATCTTCAAGATACTACAATAATCTAATGGAAACTCTCTTATCTATGCAAGATGATCATATCCATGTAGCACATACTCCATCTACCCATGAGATTCTTTCTATGGATGGACGCATAGATGATCTTCATCTAAAACAAGATTTTTTTACACAAAAAGAGCAGATTGTTAATTCCTACAATCAAACTAAGTTATCAACATCAAGATTAGATATGTCCCAAACTCATATTGAGGACATCACGAATAAAGATATCCAGCATTATCCGCTCAAGGAAACAAGTCAGATAGAGCATCCAGAGTTAGCGGAGCAGCAAATTGAAACAATGTCACCTACGGTGATCATTGATTAGAGAATGCATTCTGAACAAGAGCTCTCAGAACAGGCAGAATCAAAGCATGAAGATACTACTTCCACAATACTGGGGGCAACTTCGTCTCAAGCAAGTGTCAATATAGGGAGCACAAAGAATCCTTGTGATGAAACTGATGCCAATACTACACCAGCCATGTCATAAATCTTCATCCACCCATCACCCCATCCATAAATTGAGACCAAATTTGAAGGAAAGATTTGAATAAAAGCACAAAGAACATTATCAAAGAAAAAGAAGCAAAGCATGACGGGAAAATCAAATACAAATGGATACCAAAGAATACAAAGAAAGATCATCCCTATCAAACTCCATCAGTCAAAAAAACTATGGGGCAAAATAAAAAAGGGAAAAGTATCCATCAAAGATGCCCACAAAAGCAAAAGCAGGCTTTTCAAGCAACGTACAAAGTGTATCAAGCAGTTGGTCCTAATTCCATGCACACTTCCATATCCACCCATCATTTCTCATCTTCCCAAGTTTGGAGAGTCAAAGATTCCAAATTGTCAACTAATCCATCTTTTATCCCTAAACACACTCCATCCACGCCTCCACGCATGATATCTAATTCTCACATTGACCATGTATTGGCAACAACCCTTCATCATAAGGATTCAGAAGGCACTCTATCATGATATGCGCATAGAGACAGAGTTAACCCCGATATCAATGAAGCAGATCAAGAATCCCAAAAGTTGCATTCAAGTGCACATATATTAGCAAAGTAGCTTCTTCAAGCAGGATATCGATGGCACGCCATGACAAAAGCATCTATATTGACACCACCAGGTGATTCAACATGAATCTTTCATTTTGCTCAACATATGTAGATGTAGATGTGAAAATCTGCATTTTGCTCAAAACAAACAGCACACATTAGCATGTTAGTTTAAAACAAAACAAATAACAACATCCCTATGAAATAACTCCAAATGCTAATAATGCAATCAAATCAACAAAGATCTAAATAGATAAATTGAAAGCATATAATGAAACATGGAGCAAATTATATCTCATAGTGGATTGGTGCTATTGTTGAAAATAGCCCTTTCCCAATCCTTGATCAAGCTAAGCTAAATGATGAAATTGCTATGAATGTGATATGAAGATGGGAAAAATCAGTTCTCAAGGAGAGTGACTTTGCATATGATTTGAGGATGAAATTGTGGAGTTGTGGAGGAGTTGCTCAAAGATGAAGCCTCTATTTTATAGATTTTCAAATGCTAAGAGTGTCAAACATGGAGGATGTGGGATTAAAGATAAGCCAATGAAAAGAGGCCACTTGTCAAGTTGTGATAGGCTTGAAGATGTGCAAGATTTGGGAAGTGTGCCCAAGAGGGGGAAATTTGAAATTCAAATTTAAGAGTAAATGTTGAGTGGGGGACAAGAAAATGAGAAATAAATGCAATGTTGGAGGGACAAATCAACTTATCATATTTTTCAAATTTGAGCAAATATTCCCCATAAATGCCATGTTGAGTGAAAATGATGATTTAATAAATCAATAAATTGATTTATTTGTGCAAGTGGCATAATCTAGAGAATGCAAGTGTTTAGGATTAGTATTTGATCATTGTTAGGTTAGCTTAATGATGATTAGGATGTTTGACCAATTTGACTTGATTTAGGGATTTAAATCAAATCAAAGGCAGATGAAAGGTGATAAAGATTTAGTTAAATAAATATTTGATTTATTTAGCTAAGGGGGATAATAATAGGATCAAATTAAATAAATTTAATTTATTTAATTTTAGATGGACGATCTTTAGGGATTAAATCAATTAAACTTGGTTTATTTAATTGATGGGCGAATATGCTTAGTTAGATATGCATGATGACAATTTTGCGTGTCTACAATGATATATTCAAGTCATTTTCTCATGGTGAACAGATTTCAATTGATGGAAAACGGGTCAGTTGCATGTAGTGTAAAGTTGCAAGGTAGGCTACTTTTTTGTTTTGTTCTTCGTAGAGACAAATAGTTAGTGCCAACACCTCTAGGTGGGCACATCTACCCTAGGCATGGTCACTGCGCTTTGATATAAAAGGTTCGTAGTCTTTCCAATTCCCTTATGATCTTTCATAAGACTTGCATGCCTTGAGTTTTTGTTTGCGATACTTAGTTGTTACTTTCCATTTTCTTTTGTCAATGGTTTTATGATGTTTTCTTTATTTGTGTAATACATGAAGAAAAAAGCATACAAGTGAATGGTAGCATAAAGCATACATGTGGAATGGTAGATGTATTCCTCAATTATATAAAGCATGGAGCATACACATGAAGCATAAAGCATGGTAGCATGGAGCATCAAGCATCAAGCATCAAGCGTACACATGAATTTCCTTCATGAAGCACATGAAGCATGAAGCATTACTATATTCATATGATTGATTTAATCTTCAATAGTCTTATAGGACAATAATGCTCAAACTTTATTATATATTTATAATTATAGAAAAGAAGAGTGCATGGAAAACACTTAGATTTTAAATATTTGAAGTAAAACATCTACAAATATCTATTGAAGCATTGATTTATAATGAAAATATGGACACCTTCAATAAAAAGATCTGTATTAACCAAATAGCCATATAGGAATACATCAATATATGTCGATATAAGTATAAAATATATACAAAATAGACATATAGGCTTACAAGAATGTCATATAGGCATACAATGTCAAGTATGTGCAATACAAAATATATCTAAAAATGCCATATAGGCATACAACAAAGGACCCCAATCAATATTTGTTTCCCTCCAGGTGAATGAAACAAATGGGTGGCCTTTGGTAGTTGGGTGGATGGTGATGCATATGACACTCATTTACCCTAAACTTGAGGGTTGCTCCTCCTAGGGTTTAGTTCCTCATCAAGCCTTATCTGTTACAATGAGACCACATTTCTTTGAGGATTTTTTTCAAAAAATTTATTGCCTTGTCTATGCTATTGCTTACTATTATGCTTTCATAGATTTTTTTCCAAGCATCCATAGCATAGACAAGGTAGTGAATTATTTCAAAAAATGCCTCAATAAAATGTGGTCTCATGGAATGCCATGAAAAGAAAATACAATTGGCAGTTGGTCCTATTTATTATTTATGCTATGTGAAGTAACTGTATCATTTCTTATGTTGAATTTCTTAAAAACTATATTGTAATTGAAATTTTGTCATCTTTCAACATCTAGATATTAGTTATGCAATGTGAAGTAATGCTTTGAGTTTGAAAGATGTGCAATGAAATTTAATCGACAATATGAATATAAACTACATAAATCTATTATATACAATTCATTAGTTAAACTCTTTATTCTATTACCTAGGTGAAGGTTTTAACTCCACTACCACTGGAGGTGTTCCCGTGAAACCTCCAATATTAACCTATTCAACATCCAAAATCAAATATTAGAATATCATTCATATAACAATGTTATTCACATGTAATACTTATAATTTTTTACTAGTTGCATACCTCGGCAATAGATGCAATGGAGTAAAAAGTAGGTGGAGGGCCAGTGAAAACAGTATCAACACTATGACCCTAAAATTTTATTACAATCATTAAGCTAAATTGGTTAATCTTCCATTTCAAAAATGAAATTTAATAAATTAAATTCAATGAACATGCTAGCATTTACCTAAGTATCAAGGTTGAAAGCCTCATTCAAGATGACATTTACAATTGTGAATTGGGTAGCTGTAGACGTATCCTGTGCACCAGCCTCCTGACTATCTGTGGGTTCATATGTACAAGTCAACCCGCAAACAAGACAAGAATGGGGTGGAACCCTACCCCTCGAACTCTCCCCTAGCTGATTTTGTACTGTAGGACTCGCACGCTGGATGATACTTTGGGTCAAAGAACTAATAGATTGTAGAGTGTCCACCTCAGCACTCTCCTTCACGACGGAAGGGATAGCAACATGCTCATAAGCTGGCCTAGCGATTTCTCGTCTTGCTTGCTACTAAGGATTGAGACATGCACCTGGTCATCCTATGCCAACCCACCACCTCTCCCCTGAAAGTCTCACACATCAAAATAGTTGGGGATTTTGTTGAGGAAATACTTGCAATAGAGTTGTCTCAAGAAATATTGGGGGACCTCATTATTGTTGCATGGAGGATGGTTAAAAACCATCTACCACCTCTTCCAAAAAAAATTCTTTATCCCTTGGTTGTTGCACCAATGAATAGGAAACCTCTTGCTATTAAGCTCAAGAGTTTGATTTGTACGTGGATTAGTGAATAGTGAACACAAGTCATATTTTGTATTTTTTTCATTTTTTACTTGTTTGTATGATAGTTTATCTGCATAAAAGTCTCTACACTCCCGCCTCTTATCCGCTCAACCACTTAATTGCTTGCTAATTGCATATACATGTGTTAACATAGCTTGAAGTGAATTTTCAAGCATGGTTCTTTTTGAGGTTGAACTTACAAGATCATTCAACCTCGTAATTAACTCAAAATTTTTTTGTTGTTTTCAATTTCCCCATTAAATTTTGTTAAGTTCCAAGAGGATGTTGAGGAATTGTTGGAGGATTTTTTTGATGTGGTTGTTCATCAGGATTTTTTTGGTGTGCTTGTTCATGAGGAGAAGGATTTTGAGGAGAAACAGTTGGATTTTCAACTCTTGATAATTAAAGAAATTAACATCAAAAATATATTAATTCTACCTATTTAACAACAAATTCACAAAAAAAAAAAAAAAAAAAATTCCTCCTCTAAGCTACTCATCAATGTGGCGATATTCTGGTGAAGAAATAGCAACAATTCAGTGAATAAATTGACAAATTTTAGGTCTTCACAATCTGAGCACAACTTGGTAGGGTTTGCAAGCCGCAGATGAAGAAATATGACAGTCTAAAATTATTTGTATTTGCCTTTTCTTCTTATAAAGACTCATAACGCGCTCGAGTTATGGTTTTTCAAAAAAAAGGCCCCCCAACTTTATGCACCTGCCTGTACCTAGTTGTATACATCCTCAAGCAATTTTCCAAATTCTTGTATAGTTTGTTTCTCATCTTTGATTTCAAAATCCCAATGCATTGAAAACTCTCTCATCCTCCACTGACCCCAATATCATTGTTTGACATAAATCAACAAGTTTGAAATATTTTTATAATGAATCACATAATATTTCGCTCTGAACAAAGGTTGCCTAAACTCTTATTATTGATCTACTTGTACATGGGATTCTCCATGGAGTCAAACTGGTCAACCATACTTGTTTCAAAACGAAGAGCTTGTTCTCTAAGCTTAGTTTCATTTATAATTCCTTCTATTTTTTGTCCATTTTATTCTAAAATTTTCAAAAAGTGTTAGGCAAGGTAATTATTTTTTTATGAAAAAACTCTAGGTTGTGATGGTTGCTTGGGATCCAAAATTAAGGATACACAATAGAAATCAATTCAAGTATTTCATCTCGATGGAATCATTCCTAAATCTCTAAGGAAAGAAATTTTCCAATAGATTTTAAAATAACACTTACATATTTAACAATGTCGTTAAAAGTTTCCTTTGTAATAGGTACTTCTCTAGTAGAGCGCCTGATCATCGTACAATAGTGCATTGGTTCTCAAATACATGTACAGAAACACATAACTGGCTACTTGCATTGAAATGTAAATAATTTTTAGGATTTTTCAAATTTGTAATTAACTTCTACTTTACAAAATTTGTACTTTGAAATGGATAATTTTATAGATATAGATTATTGAGGGTCGTGCATGTCATTATACGTAGCTTAGTATATTCATAGATATACATAGTTTTTTCTTGATATTTTTTCACAAGATTGTTCATTTCATCTAGCATGGGGAGAAGACTACATAAAGTTAAGAGTGTCTTTATATCGCTTAACCTATGTAATAAGTTAGGAGATTTTTCTATTGTGTGGCGATGTTCGTACATTACTCCAATTAAGGATCGATATTCTAAAAAAACTCATTGCATTGGTCCATGCAAGGAGATCCATTAGGTATCAAAATCCTTAAGAAACTTGTTTCTTCCTATTATTCCCAGCAAAATTTTAAAATTCTACAAAACATTTGGGACTTCAATGGAAGTATGCGTAGAGCTCGTGGACTAGATTTTTAGCTTTTGATACTAGAAGAAACTTTTTTACAATTCTAAATGATAAATTCATTATATGGGTCATGCAATGAATGGTAATCATATATGGTGATCAAGTAGTTTGTAACTTTACACAAAGACTATTCCTATGACCTTACATTATTGAAACTCCATCAGCTCCTACACACCAACTTTTTGGCAATTGTGAAGTCATCCATACCTCCAATTTCATTCAAATATTTCTTAACTAATTCAAATAGATTTTGTGATGTTGAACCCTCCTTCATTTTATGAACATGGAGTAGATGAGGTTGGAAGACATGTTGGTGTACAATATACACATGCATACATACCCAAGAAGTATTATCTACCATAGTAACTTCATCTAAAGATAATGCAAAGAAGGTTGACTCTTTTATTTTCTCCTATAAATCTTGTTTTCCTATCTCAACAAGACAATTTCCCCATTCCCATATAGCATTTACTGACCAAAGTGTGCTAGAAAAGTGAAAAAAGATAATAGATTATTATATTTTAGGTAGTCTATCATGGGATGCTCTCTGTACAAAATATGAAAAATAACACTCATCTAAACAACTTTTTCCAGTTGTGCTCATGCCTTTATCTTTCCAAATTGATCTTTAATTGAACCTCCACATGCAGAAAGCTTCATCATTGTTTGCATATTCTCATCATATTCTAGGGAATACTTAATATGAAGATATTCTTCCTTTGATTTCCATCTTTCTACTAATTTTTCCTTTTCATCTATGATTTTTTTTATAAAATTTACCAATATGTTTTTCTATAGTGTCAAGCTTTAGTTGCAACTTCTTGTGTCTTTTATATTTCCAACTAAAAATCTTAAACTTGCATTTTTTTTTAGGTTCATCTTTGTTTGCATTATCCAGAAGTTCAATAAATGGGTACTTTGACACCCAATCAATTTGAAAATTATTTTTCATACCCCACTCGCACCCCATTTTTTATTTGGATTTTATTTTCCTCTTGCAATAACATCATCTATGGCACCAACATTTTAATACAGGTCAATTTTCCCATTCTAGCTAACTTGGGTATCCCTTGGAACATATTCTATGGAATTTTCATCCTCATCTAACTTAATTAACTTAATCCCATCTTCTAGCGAGGTATTTTCAATGCCTTCTTAATTAATATTTGGTGCAAGAGTTGCTGATGTATTCCCATCTTGATCTGATAGATCATAAACATTTTCAAAGTAAGACTTTATGATAACTCTACATTTTGGGTGTTTTGATGGCCTCCCTTCACCACCCTAAATATTTTACTCTTGTTGCACTTTTTTCTCAACATCTTGATCTCACATGAAATAAAATCTAGAAAAAATTGTCTTCTTGTTTAAGAAGGACATAGAATATAAAATCTAGATCATATTCCCTACTCAATATCATCTTTAAGATTGAACCAAAAATGGAAAAGAGACAAAAATCTTATAACACTATGAAGAAATAGTCACTTACCTTTATGTTTTCACTAACTCGCTATTCGTTAATGCGACAATGCTTGTAGTTTTAAATTTATAGCTTGCTTATGATCAAGGTTCCAAGTCCAACTTCCAAATCGAGAGCTCACAAGTTCATAACTGAACAAAATGTGTAAGAATAAATCAGAGTTTCGATTGTATTTATATCAATTCATATTTGGAAAATTTTGTGCAATTTTTAAATGGTATAGTAAAAATTTGGTGAATCCCATGTGATTATACAATGATATATATAAATGTTGGGTAAATCAAACCTTGGCGGAACACATATGTTGTAATTTTCAAGGTTATTATGGCCCTATGATTAGCATGAAGTTATCATAGTATTGGTGTAATGGGTCCTCATACGCAATTATTTTTTAATGTAATTGGAAAAATGTATCCTCAAACATTATTTTTTTAATGTTATTGGAAAAATAGATTCTCATATGCAATTATTTCTAAATTTTATTGGCGAAATGGGTCCTCACATGCAGTGAACATTTGATGATATTGGTGAAACGTGTCCTAATACAAAATGTTGATTTAATAATATTGGTAAATATGTGGGTGATTTAATACATGCTTCCAAGATTCTAGGTGAAAATATTAATTATTCCATTGGAAATGTGTAGTTTTTTATGGAAAAAATATTAATTGAATATGCCTCATAAAATAAATCATGGAAAATTGAAATGTATTGAACCGTTAATTCATAGAATCTAAGTGATTTGACCACCCTATTAGTTGCAATATATTCACCAATTTCAACTTGGTTGATATGAACTATTCACCAATTGGTGAAGATTCACCACTAAAAAATACATTGCCCCTCCATATACTATTGCAGTTGATGATACTTGTGTTTCTATAGATATGGCTTCTTGTGATTCAGTGCAGTAGGATATTCGTTGTCTTTTAGATATGGCTACTTGGGATGACTCCTTGACAAATTTTTCAGACCTATTTGTGGAGTCTCATATTGTAGATTTGGGAGACACCACTGATAACATACATCTTCTCTTTGATGAAGATGGTCCTTCTTTAGTTGTTGTGAGGGAACACTTTGACCCTCTTGTTCATTCTCTACATGATCATTCTTCATAGTTTGACGTGAGTGTGGATACTTTTGGACATCATTTGGAGGAGGCTTCTTTATCTTCAGGGGGATATCATTTTCCTTGTATTGTGTTCTAAAATCATCTCTACTATATTTTGGATTGTCCTCTTCAGTAGTGTAGCCTAGATCGCCTATTTGGAGTGTGTCAACTTTTAGTATCGACATGGAGAAACTTGAAAATGCTTCAAATGTATCATACATCATTCATCTTCCTTTATATTCCTTTCAAGAATGGGAAGAAAGCATGCATGCATTCTTTCTTTTGTTTCTTCCTAAGGGGAGGAATGTTGTTTGATCGTCTTGGATCATCTTCAACATTCATTATTGAGCATCTACCATCATTGCAAGGGACACTACTTTGAGGAGGGGTTGGATAGTCTCTCTTCTTCTTCTCTCTTATGGGGGGTATTTTTCCTCACATGGGTTTTGTCCTTCTCATTCTTCAGTGAGAGCATTTTATTTTCATCTCTCTTTTGGGGAGGAGTTCTGTTCCACTAGGGTTCCTCCTTTTCTCCATTTGTGAGAGATTGCATTTGTATGTATGGGTACCTAATATGGCCTAGTATTTGGGGGCCATCTTCATCTTTATATCATTTTCATTAGTTTCCTCTTCCCTAAGTTTCCCTTAATGGGGGGTGTTGGTGCAAATAAGGTTTCCTATCTAACTAGTTCACCTAATAGGTCCTATTCACATGTTAAGTTTACTTAGGCCCTAGGAATCATTCTGGAAGTCTTAGGTGTCATGTGATATTATCATGTCATTTAATACTTTTTCCTAGGTCATCTAATATTTGATGAGTTAGTTGTCACATGACATAGGATTAAGACACTTGTCATGATCCTGTCTAATCCTATGTCTCACCTTGGCTATATAACCAAGGGTCTCACATAAATTGTATATTGAATTATATTTGTATTATTGATAGGAATACAATCTACTCTTGTCATATTGATATTCTCTCTTTGTGATTTCCATTTGGCCTCTAGATCTTGGTAGGCTATCTCCATAGCCAAATCTTACATCTAGTAAATAAATATAACTAGTGAACTCAAAAAGAAAATAAAATATTTATATATACAAATACATATAAAAATAAAATAAAAATGGGGGGAGAATACTAAATTATAAACAATTATTTTAATACATACAATTTTGTCCTGATATATTTAACATAATATCTATAAATTTTATTTAAATTGATTTTTAATGTGTTTATGCAAACAAAAATAAATTAAAATAAAATATAAATAAATAAATTTTAAATTAATAAGTAAATATATATATAACAATAAATTTGTTTGGGAGGGAGGCGGATGTCGGTGATTCCAATTGATTTCCTAGGTTTCTCTAATGATTAGCTACATCCTATACTTAAGAACCCTAGATCAGTGGCCAATGAACAAGAGACAAATTTTATAATTGTTTTGCACTTTAGGCTCTGCAAAACCAAGGTGGGTATCCCTTACACAACATCATTCTCAAATTATAACAATCCTTTTAAGGATATCAAAAGAGATTACAATTTTCACAATGATAATTTAAAGGATGAATCTGATTGGCTAAATCATCTTCAAAACCTTATATAGCTTTGTATTTTAATGGTGTGAAGTGAGCTTAAACAAAAATAAATAAATTAAAAGATAAGCTTTCAAATTTAGGTTGATTCTACCTAGGTTCAAAAATTTTGTGAACTAATCTGATTGATGCCTTATGCATTTACAGAGTCAAGAATGAAAGAATTCCTCTAATAACAAAATGAAAACTAACTCAATGTCTTTTCATAATCTCATTTCCTTACAACAAGAAAACTAAAAAATGGACAATACTATTAATCTTCTTTAAGATCCCTACTACAACCACAATATCTTCAATAATTCAACTAAAAGCAATTTTAATCTATTTCTTGAATAAAAGCCAATAGTCAAACATTTGTTACAACAAATGTGTAATGAGAACCGTGAATGGTCTTTGATTATTAAGATTCAAAAGTTATTGGATTATAGTTTGGAAACATTAACAATATGATATGTATTTATATAAACAACAAAATTGAGTTATTTGTTGCTATTACAAAGAAAATTCCTATCCTCATTTTCTGAAACTTCAAAAGACTTAACTATACAAGAACAATTCTATACAGACGCTTCCTCGAAACCTAAGGAATTGAATCTTCAATTAAGGCTTGGAATTCCCTTTAATAGAAGTAGGGGAGGAACAAGAAAAATTCCTTATTCTACTACTTATCATAAAAGACAAAATTTAAGCAATGACGCCTTTACAAAAGGAAAAAAACATTCATACATGAGGAAGTTGTGATTGAGAACTTAATATTTCATATTAAGATATGAATATCATTAAACACAAAAACCCCAATCAACTACGAAGAACAAAGGAAACATAAACGTAAATAAAATGAAACAATGTTACCACATTCATGTGTTTATTGGCTGACCTCCGTAGCCCTTCTCCATTCTATTGTAAATGTTTAATGCCCTCAAATTATAAGTAAGCACTAACAAGCCTATGACCAAGACAAAGTAAAATATCAAAGTTTATTCTCAATAGCACGGCAACATATATAATCTTTGGATTTGAAAATGATAAATAACAACACTATTTATAGAGAGCTAGATGCAAAATGGATGATCGAGATTAAATGATTTTTATTTTGATCAATGGATGCAATTAGACAAGACGAGATAAGATAGAAATGAGATTGGTGGAAGAATGAGGAAATTGACTGATTTTTATAAAAATCACTTCAGTTTGAGAGGGAAATTGCATTTTCAAATAATGGAAACATTATTTAAATGAAAAAATTTGGAGCTATGTATAAAGCGATGAGAGAGTAGACGCAAGCAGGAGCAAGGGACAACGGCGTAAGTTTTGAATCCACAGATGGAGAGGGTGTTGATGATGATGACCCAAATGGTGGATCTCTGGAGGCTGAGTGACTGGAGGAGGTTGTGTCTGGTGCCTTGCTACATGATTTTTCCTGGGGCGTGGGTGTTCCTATTGTTGTAGTCATGGGTGTGGGGTTTGGTTGTTGTGTGCCTCTTCTGGTGTGGAGCCTTCTTCTGTTCAGGCCTAATTATGTTGGGTCTCCTATTTTGGGGCTTTCTTCTGTCTCAACTCTGGCTTTGGGTTTTGAGGTGTTTTTTTTGGTGTTGGGTCTAAATTGTGGGTGGACTGTGATGGGATTGTTTGTGGTAGGGGTCTGCATTCTTTCAGACCTTGTAGGGTTGGATGGTTTTCTTCATGGTTCTGCTCTCCTACCCCTGTCTCTATTTTTTGGTCCCCCTCACCTAGCTCTGCTCTTTGGATGCCGTTGTGGCTTGCAGCCTCTACCTGCTTTGGCTCTAGGTTTTTAAGTGGTTTTCTATGTTGGGTGGTTCTAGGGGTGGTGGATTGGTGATGAGGTTTTTGTGGTATTTTTCATTCTTTAGACCCTTGTTGGTCTCGATGGTGTGCTTCTTATGGTTTTGCATCCCCGCTTCTTCTCTCTCTGCTTTTTTGGCCCCCCACCGTTCTTACCATTTGGATACCCCCATGGCTTTTTGTCTCTTTGCTTCGTTTGTATTTCTTCTGTTGGTTTCCAGGTTGTTGTGCTTCTAGTGAGGCTTTCTATTTCCCTATTGACTTTGGTCCCTTTGAGCAGGCGCAGAATGAGTACTTTTAGTGGATGGGAGCGATTCTGTCGTTTTTCTTGTTTTCCTATTGTGTCTTTGTTCTCCGAGTGGGATGATCCCCACCTGGCTTATTTTGGCATTTTCTTTAGGCTCTGTGGGCAAACCTTGTGTGAAGCCTTTTCTGGAGGTCATTTATCTTTTGTCCTTTGTTTATGATTTCTCGGCTGGGCTATTTCCAAAGACCTTTTTCAAGGCACAATTATTCATAGAGCCGGAGATTATTTTTGTTGCCTTTGTGTTGAAGCAAAGTGGTTCGAAAGAGTTTTTGTTGATGGAGTTGTGCATGGATGATTTGGGTTCTTTGGCTTCTCCTTTTTTGCTGCAAGATGGGTGGTATTCTAAGTTTCTCTCCATGTCACAGCGTGTTGAGCCCCCTCAGGCTCAATGGTTTACCTTTGAGGCTTGTTGTTTGTGGGTGTTGGCCTCTCACCAGGTTTTTCCAAAGGGTGGTATGGTTGCTTTTTTTGCTGTTGTGGTGGTCTTCTTCTTGGATCCTATGGAGGTGGAGTTGGGAGGTGATTGTCTCTAGCTTCCTCAGATGTTGATCTTGTTGAGGTGGACGCTTCTCCTATGGAGGTGGAGGTGGAGGGTGTTGGATTCTTCAAGCGGTAGTGGACTTCAGGAGCCGTGTACCTTCCACCGAGTGGCCCCAACCCCTGAGGTAGATTTGGAGCTGGCTTCCCCGGGTTCGAATAGTGGCCTTTGCACCACTGTTCGTTGTGCTCAACTCCCCCTATTGAGGTGGGGCTAAGTTGAGCTGCCAACATTTTTCTTAGGGGTTGATGGTGGCTCCAGCACTATTAAGCAAATTATCTTTCAATAGTGGGTGTCATCCAAGGAGTGGTTGGTTTGCTAAAGCCCTGAAGATGTGTGGGTTCTTCATGTATCTTAAGGTATTTCCGGTCTCGATTAAAACCAAAGCAGAGCAAGGGCCTTAGGACCTTTGTTTGTTTTTGTAGCCTAGTCTTGTTTTCTTTATACGCTTCATTGGGTTGTCATGGTTATGTTTTATCTTTTAAAAGTTTCTTTTCTTTGTTAGGTTGATGGTTCCCTTCAAAATTGTTATGTACTAGGTTTCAGGTCCCATCAAAACCTATTTACCCCCCTAATTAAAAACATTATTTAAATGCCAAAGGAAAAGGAAAATTAACTTTTTGATTAAATGGAAATTTAATTCAAAAAGTGAGAGAAAAGATGAGTCATTTAATTAAATAATTTTTTATTAACTTGTGACAAAAAAAAGTTAAAAGTGAATAATTAAATAATTAACACAATTATTTAATTATAGTGGAAAGCGACAAATAATTAAATAAATATAAATTTATTTAATTATAAAGTCAAAGATATTAGTGACACAATTAAATAAATAACAATTTATTTAATTAATCAAAAGAGGACATAGAAGGATAAAATGAATTAATTAAATAACTTAGATTATTTAATTAATAGAAGACTTTATGACATTAGATAATAATTAAATAATTAAGATTATTTAATTATCAAGGATGAAAAAAGGGATTTTAATAAAGGCAGAGGCCTAGTGATAATTTTCAATGTCTACAAAAGTAACCGCTACAAAAGTGATTGGAGATATTTTGGAGCATTTATACTTATGGATGGATTTGATTTACTCAAAATTTATTCTTGAAGTCGATAGGACACCTTTGATATTCCTTTTTTACTTGTTGATTTTGCATTTATATTGTTTGGTGATGACCAATTGAAAAGTAACTCAACTTCCTACATCATTCTTCTTTGTATCTTCACCCTACTCTTATGACATGTTGCTTCTAAGTGGGAGAAACGAGTTAACCCTAACCATATGAGTCTTGTATTCATCATTTATTAACACTTGAACCATGTCATAGAAGCCTACCATGATGTACTCAAGCTTGGAGAGCATATCCATACTAAGATTTAAGTGCCCAACATCCATCTCACCATATTTATTAATTTTTACATATATCAGAGAGAGAATATTAACAAAATCTTCTCTCCACTCCTTGAACAAGACTTTGTTTCTTCCTCATTATTCAATATTGGAGGCATATTAATCTCTTCAAAGCCCTCAAAAATATATAACTCCCTCCTTGCCTTATACTTATTGTGATGGTGAATGATGTCATCTAAAGAATTTGATCCAGAAAGAATATCAAATACCATATTATAATCAAAATTAGAGCTATTTGCAATAATTCTCAATAATACAACTTTGGGGGCCCAACTAACTTGATAGAATTTTGAAATGACTCTTGTTTGAGAATGGTTGGTGAATTCATCCTTCAAAACTTTGTAGATGTCCCAAACCTTATCCACCTGACACAAAATATTTGATAACTTATGACCCAAAATATTTTCAACAAAATCTGATACTTTCTTAACTGTTGCCTCCTTAGTTATTCACACTTCTTTGCTTTGATTGAGCTTCTCTCTTAAGTTATTAGCCTAAAGGATTAAATTACCCTTTTCCTATGATCCCTTCTCTTCAATATTTGGTTATGAAGGAGGCAATAATCCTTTAACCACATTTAATTTCTCATACAAATTCAATTTTTTGGCATTGGCCCTATCTAAGTCTCCCTGCAACTTCTTCCCTGTTGCTTCAGTAAACAAGGTTGTATTGAATATGACGGAGGTTGCTTGGATGAAACTTGTATCCCCTATTCTTTTAACTATCAAATTCCTTGTTAGCTCACTTGGATCATTTATTACTTGGGGCTTATTGGTCTTTGAAAAATAGACCATATAGCTAGGGTCTCATGTTTAGGATTAAATCCTACCCAAAATACAGAGCATCAATTTTCTCTTTATATTTTAATACAAGGTCACTTCCTCCTTGCCTCCTAATAGTTTCAAACGCAATGGTAGATGACATATCCCACCTTGGAAAAAGTAGGCATCCAACATTTCTTGCTAGTTCTCTACCTCTTTGGGGAGTCATAGACTCCATTTCGACATTTACATTTTTCCAAAATTTTATAGTGATTTCCTTTTTCTTCTCCTCTATAAGGGTGTTCTTGTTAGGAAAAAGGTGTGTAGTACACCTTGCATAATATATTTAATGTAATTATTCTTGGGGCTACTTTATATTGCATGTAACATTGGGACATAAGTTAGGTTGTAAAAATGTAATTATTTAATATTGGGGAAAATAAATAAACGTTCAATATTAAATAAGGGACGGTGGTTTGTAATCTCATTTTGTTTTGTGTAATGCCCACTCAGTGGTTTTGGGAGCTGCTTCTATTAAAGAAAACCACAAAGGTAGTTATTTTAGAGATGCAATGTACGCTAGCTTTGGTTACATTTGTGAGGGCTCAAGTGGTACGGTGATGTGTGTGGTTTGGCGTTTGTCTCATGTATCGTTTGGAGAGTTCTGTTTCTTCAATGGTTCATGGAGACCTTTAAGATGTATTGTAATATTTATTGTCGAATAGCTGAGAGATGGATGCTTTGAGGTCGGGTTTTTTCCTCTTGAGGGTTTTCTCCGTAGGCACATTCATGAAAGGTCATATTTTATTGCATAGCACTATTCTCTTACATGTGGATTTTGAATACTTAGTATGTACCCCTTTGCTGTGGAAATGTGCTCACTCTGGCTACAAATTTCCAACAATTTTCAAGACCCTGTGTTCTCCTTTATTCTTAAGGAAAAACTCCTTAAACTCCTTTTTAGTGATGAATCGGTCATCCTACATAAAAAAATTGTAAGCTTGAGCCCTTATGTCATCCATTATTTTCCCTTTGGTTTCCAAATTTATGAGTTGCTTGTTATCTTAGGGTCTTTCAATTATCACCCTAGTAGGGGGATTCATTACTTGTACTATATTTGTATCATCCTAATTTCCATCAAGGCCTATGAGGTAATAACCAAAGGTCCTACAGTAGGAGCTATTTTTTGCAAAGGGGTAATTTCTTAAGGAATTTGTGGTATATCCCCTTGAGAAGTAGAAGGACTAGGAGTACTTGATGATAGTGCAAACACATTTGAAACCAAACTATTGGTATTATCCAACATTTTCATGGTTCTTAATATGGGTTCCCTAATATATGAATATGATCCCTTAAAAGATGGATCAACTTGGTTCCTCTTGTTTTCAAAATTTTTGATCTTGACCCATAATTCTCTTCTTTGTATGGCCTCCTATGTGGAGCAATTCCTAATAAAATCTTCAATATTGTCAGGCTCATGCAAGAACACTTCCAACTTGAAACTAGTTCTTTGATCATGGATGATGTGCTTTGGGTCACATCTCCTAAAAATTTTCACTCTCATTTTATAAGGGAGTAGCTTGTTCAACAATAGCTCTAGTCCCTCTCTTGATGTGACTTGGAAATTTGAAAATACAATAGTAGAGGGGGGAATGGCATGCTTCTTGTAGTTTTTGAAGTGAGTCTTATCAGACTCATTCAAATTCCATATGATTTTCAAAAAGGAAATTTTGTCTAGCATAGTCCTAGGAAGCATATGTGATGCTACTGGGGATCCATATACTCTTATCACAATTCCATCAAATTAGAAAACCAATCACCCTAGTTATTTTTGATCCCTACCTCTGCGATAAGATCCCTTGGTCTAAAAAATCTCCTCACCTCCTTTGATAACCACCAATCCATAGGTTGACCAAAAATCTTGAGAGCTTCCTTGACAAAACACTCTTCAAAAATTAAATAATTGGACTTCTCACAATCCTTTTCCCAAATGTAAGTCCATTCCTACATTGGAAAAACTTATTTTTCCTCATCCAAGGCCCTAATCTACATGCGGGGGGACTAAATGTCTATCCCACTGAATAAAATAATCTCATATCAAATAATACCATTTGAAGTGGACTGTGCTATTATCTACCTTAATATAATTTAAGGCTTTATGGATTTTATCTGCAATATAGCCAGCATGGTCATACGACTTATTCACATCCCTACTTTGGACATCAATAGTGAGTACCATGAGATTCACTGGCATCTGAATCTTGCAATCTAATCCCAAAACTTGACAAAGTGAGAAGTATGTTTTCACAAAGTAATCTTCAAAAATATCATAGCTAAATGGATCTAGCTCTCTACTAGAAAACCTCTTCAATTCTTGGTTAGGCCCTCTAGGCATAAAGCATGGCAACCGATTTTCCCTATAGTTGTCTCGATGTCTCTAATATTCTTTTGTTACGGCTCCCAAATCTATTAATAATTAGGCATTAAGGTTTAAATTGAACACCTTGCAAATGTAGCTTTTGTCTAAGTGCATTAAGAATTTCTCACCTGTGGTGAACAATTCCCTCTTTTTATAGTTGTAGGCCTATGAAATTCCTCTAATTAGGTTGACATTGAAGAATATGTTTGGCACCACCAACCTTTCCAACCGCAGTCTCCATATATTACAAATAATTTTATCAGCTAGACATTTTCTGAAGGCATGCTTGAATAGGGAATACCCCTGAATCAAAATTATGGGGTCTCTATAATTCACATTTTTATCAATAAACCTATCAATCATAATTCCTAACCCTTATGCCATTCTAGGTCTCTTGGATGACCTACGCAACTATGTCATGATGTCATCATTCAATCCCCTTTTCACATCCCTTGACATTCCAACCATGATTTTATTTCTAGGGTTTTAGTATTTATAAAATTAGGGCTTTAAAAAATTTACAACTTTGAAGAAGACTTGTTTAAAAATTTACACAATCTCTACCCTTCTAGATCCCCAATTCACTTTCCAAAGAGTATGAAAAACTAAAAAACAATACCCCTTTATGTCAACATATGCAAAGAAAGTTTGAATTACTTATTGGTTTTTTGCTTACTATAAACCCTAGAAATATCGTGAAAACCCTTGTTTTCCCAGGAATTTATAGCAATTTCACTCTGATGTATTTTCTTTGTGCCTTGAATGATGAAAATAGGCATAATTAAGCCAATACCCTTAGGAATTTGGTAGATATAGATCAATTTTTTTTATCAATGTCCTTGCATGCTTGAACACACAACCAATGGTAATCATTCCTCATTTTTTAATGTGGATCATTGATTTGTTGAAGATTGGCAGTGATCACAGGGATTTGAAATTATTTCCACAAAGAGAAACCTTTCTCTCTTTTGTACAACAATGAGACATGTGTCATCATTTTAGGGACTCGCTAGATCAAAAAGGATATCTTATATGCTTCCCCAACAATTCTTTCCTCCTTGAAACATTTGAAACAAATAAGACAAGACTTGTGGCACAATTTCAAGAATTCATGGGAATAAAAGCTCAACTTAACATCACTTTGTAAAGGTTTAAGTTTGTGTGAAATAGAATAACCCATGTTTATTGCACAAAACAAAAGGGTTTTGTTTGCAAAGAAAAGTTTTTCGAAATAAATGGCTCCACAATGCATATAGCTAGAGAAACTTAACCATAATATGACATCTAGTGTTGACCAGGAAGAAGGTTGGACCCTCATCAGACTTCTCTTCGGGTGACTTAAAAACCTTTTATAGCACGTGCATAAATGAGAAACTTAAGTTACTAGGGATTGAGGGGTCAATAATGTGCGATAAAAAGGGACATCACAAGACAATTTAAGTTACCACATGAAAAAAATATTATAACTTGATTGTTTTAAGACCCACACATGTCATCAACATCGGGAAGTAAAAGGCCATTTTGCAATTTCACGATAAGAAGAAGTAATATGGGAAGCTTTCACAAACTTAAGAGGTTATGTGAAATGATGTCACATGTTCTATGGGACTTAGTAAAGTGAAAAGGTTTTAGCGATAATAAAAAATGAATTAAAGGGAGCAAGCTCATCTGGTGCCCTAGCAAAAGGGGTCAGTAAATAGATGAGATTGAGGCCTTAAAGATATAACCTAAAAGGTTAAGACTGAAACCAATGATCAATGATTAATTAAAAGAAAAGTGCAAGGGCCTCGGGCATGACTTAGGGTTTTAACAAAAGTTTAGGGCTTTTCAAATCCCTAATGAAATATTTTGAATAAACTTTTGCAAAGCCTAAGATTTTAGGACTTTTAATTGATCAAAATAGCTCAGAAGGCTAGAATTTGAATAAGCACTACCATGACAAGGTTGAACCCTTCTGTCATTCCCCTCCTTGGGAGTGTGGCTCCCATGGGCTCGCAACTCCTAGGAGATTCAAGACCTCCATGGGAGGCCACAATATCCTATTGGAGGCTACAGGGAGTGGAACAGGTGCACTAAACCCACCCCCATCCATTAAAAAAATAAATAAAATTGAATAATAATATATTTATTTATTATAAGCCCCCTCCTTTCTGGTAAATGAAATGAAACAACTAGAATCTACTCCAAGGCATGGAATAAACCCTTGCCAATGTACAAACAACACACAAAATTTGGATTTAAAACTTCAATTTAAATAGAATATTTAAGCACAAAAAACACCACCACCTCACCACCAATATCTAATATAGGCGCTTCCAATGTTGGGTCTGATAAATCCCTAATGATGTCCTTCATCCTAGGCATTTATATAAATGACTAATGTGTGTTTAAAAATATATATAACAAAAAAAGAATAAAAATAAACCCCTATTACCTCCCTTTGGTGATGCTTTGTGTTGAAGAGTAGGAGCAACAGCTGAAAGGATAAATAATAAAAAATAAAAAATAAATACAGGGCATTAATCATCCAACACCCATAGAAAATCACCCTGTGAGCCACCCCCATTCCTTAGGTCGTCACCCTTCTTAGGGACCTCTCTTCTTAGCACCATGAAGAACTAACCCTTTTTCTTGTTGCACCCACCTTCACCTCTCTTTCGCAACCAAGAAAACTAAGTTATAGATGGTGCATACCCTTCTTAGGGTTCAAATGTTGTGCATGTGTTTAAAAATAGATAGTTTTCCTTTATTTAATTTGTTAAATTACTATGTATCAATCTTGGGAGTTCGTATTTGTAAATGTGTCTCATTAGCTTGGAAACAAATAAAATAATAAATTGACTTTTATAAACATATAATTTATGCTCATACATGGCGATGAAACATTGCTTGAGAAATATGTATTTCAATGATACTCTCTAATCGAAGAACTATATATATAGTTATTATTAATTAAAGATTAATTTGACATACAGTCATGTTAAAATTCTCATACCAAAGGAAATTATTTAAAATTATTTTTTTAAAATTCGAGCCTTATATGCAACAATTGGATGTCATTTTTTAGTAAATACATTTAGTGAGGTGTGTGGTGGCTTGTTGATTTCAAGAGCACTGGCTCGAATTTAATATAGGAAACTTGAGATTTCTAAGTAAATGAAAAATTGTAATATTATGTAGCTGTTTATAAATGAGCAGCGAGAATGAAAAATCTTATTTTTATAAGATGTGGAAAAGATTGATGCAATTAATATATCTTTGTATGTGGTTATTAAAAGTACAAAAGAATAATGGTGAGAAAAGAGTAAAATTTTATATATATATGTAATATGTGTTTCAATGATACTCTCTGTCCGAGAAGAACTATATATGAAAGTTATTATTAAAGAGTAAAAGATTATTTGAAGCGTCTAGGAACATGTTGATAGCATACCAAAATTATTTTAAAATTATTTAAAAAAAATTATAAACCTTATATGCAATGGTTGGATATGTCATTTGTAGTAAATTGATTGGGGTGGGTGTGTGTAGGTAGAAGCATTGATTCCAAACACCTTCAATTTAATATGGCTTGAGATTTACAAATAAATGGAAAATTGCTTAATTATAATGTTACATAATATTATGTAGTATTTCTATAAATAGACAACAAGGATGAAAAATCTTATTTTATAAGATGTGAAGAAACATATATACATGTATATATGTATATGTATATATGTATATAATGCATATATACATTACATGTATATATGTATTATATGTATATGTATATATATATACATATATATACATATACATATAATACACACACACACATATATATATATAAGATGAATCTAATTGTGCATCTTATCTTTCCTCGCTCACAATTATGAGAGGTGGTTTTAAATAACTCGACCCATACATGTTTTAAGGATTTAGAGAAAAAATTTGACACTTAAATCAATAAATTAATAAATAGATAATTAAATCAAATTATTATTTTTGTATTAACTTCACTTGTAAGAAAGTATGAGCATGACAAGAAAACTAGGGATAAGTTTGCATGTTATCTATATGAGTCAAGTCGAATGATTTAAATAGTTAAAAAAACATAACATGATTAGTTCCGGATTGACTTAATAATTGTGTGATCAACATAAACCCTTGTTGATTGAAGTGTTTTCTATCTCTAAAAGGTTATGGTAACTTAAATGTTGTGTCAAAAAAAAATCAAGTTTTCATGTCATGAAAAGTTTCAAGCATGACATTATGAAGCACTCTTCTTTAGCAAAAACAAGCCTATTTTCTCTTCAAGGTTTCCCTTTCTTTCCTCATTTGAGGCACATGCTTCTTAATGACAACAAGATCTCTGATGGGTTGGAGCATGAATTGGAACATGAGTCAAGTGACTAGAACCTAATCCACTTCATAATGCACTAACTAAATGGCTACCTCAACCCATTTAAGAATGTTTTTAGCCCTACTTGCCACCCTCTTGATTGTTGCATATTTTGTGCAGTGAACTAGGGTTGGTGGAATGAATACATTGTATGGAACATATAATTAGTGGGAGACTCAACACACCATGGAAAATACCACCTACTTATCAATCAACATGTGTTAGGGTGTTGGACATAGTATTGTTGTTTCCTAATACAATTGACTTTTGTTAGCCACGTCAATGATGTGGAGATATATAGATTCCAAAAATCTAAAAAAGTTTACTAGTAATCTTTTAAACGATTTTTAGGTGTGAAAGAGGTTTTAAGATTTTTTAGACTTACAAATACACTCAATAAACCTATCAATAAAATATATCAAAATCTATACAAAAAAGTCTTTATCCACTTATTATCTTAGACCACTCAATTCATATTTTAATTTTTTAATATTTATAATTTTGTTATTATATTTTATATTTTAATAATTATGACTTTCTTATTACTATTAGTTCTTTAATTAATCTTAATTTGAAAAATATTTTAATATTTCAATAATTTTTATATTTGAAGAAATTGACCAACAAAATCTATATTTAAAAAAAAAGGTATATATCGACGTTTGCCCTTTAACAACATTAAAAAAATAAATTTAAAAAATCGTATGTAGACTAATTATAATAATAAATTCAATTTTCATATAAAATGAATTAGTTTTCAAGATTTGATTTTGTTACGAAACGTTTATTAAAGAGTTAATAACACAAATGGAACACGTCATTTGTATGGAAAGATATTTTAAGGGATGGAAGAATCCATTTGAAATTTACTTTGCTTAACGACGAAGCAAAGCGTGTGGAAAGCGACGCCAAACGGACATCTTGGCGTTGAATCTCTGAAAGCGACGTTAGACCTACACGGTATCACAATTTGACCTCCTACTTATCGACGTTACACCTGTTGAATCCGGAACGAATCCTTGCCCGCCTGCGCATTAGTAACTGAATTTCGATGAACTTTCAGAGATCGATTTCTTTGACCAGAATCTCAGGATGTCTATATATTTGGGCTGAAGAAACCATTTCTACAAACATTTTCATTTGCAATGGCGGGCTCTCGTAGTGCACCAGCTCTTATAAGCATTTGCATTCTTCTGTGTCTTTCTGGTTTGGGGGATTGCAGAGTTCCCTTCCAAAGGGAAGAAGTAGTTGGAGAGAAAGAGCAAAGCGTCCATCTCCTTTTGCCGAATGGGAAGGAGGAGTTCAATGAAATAGCCAGAGAATCTCTGCCTCTCGAGAGACCCCATCTGAGGGGAAACGACGGGATTTTCCAAGGAGAAAGAAGCAGAGGCTCAAGGTTTGGGCGTCCCAGTGGTTGCCATCACGGAAAATTCAACCCCAGGGGACAGAGAAAGAGTGAACATATGCCTTTTCCCCTAGAATTTCCAGGTATGCAGGCTGAACCCAGGGATTTCCATCCGAGAATGGATCGTCCTCTACCAGAAAAGAGTGATTTTGGCCCTGGTTTTTCAAAGGGAGAATGGATGCGAGAGAGGCATGGGCATCCAGAAGAAGAAAAAAGAGAGAAAGAAAATGAGCATATGCCTTTTCCAGCAAGAGGAAACTGGCCGGAATTCATTTTTCATCTCTTCCCTGGACATGCTGATCCCGCAGAATTTCATCCAAGAGTAGATGAATTTCGGCCACTGCCACGGGAGACTGAATTTGGCCATGGCTTTCCCAATGGAGGAGAAGGGAGGCAGCACAGAGATGAAACAGGGGAGAGAAAGAGGGGCAATGAACATATGCCTTTTCCAGAAGAGCAGAGAGAGCCTTTTCCTCATGCTTTTCCTGTAGAAGAATCCACAGAATTTCATTCAAGAGTAGCAGAATTTTTTCCCTTATCTCGGGAGAGAGATTTTGACCATGTTTTTCCAGGGGAAGGAGGAAGGCAGCCAAGGCATGGACATGGACACGGACATGGAGAAGAAGAAAAACAAAATGAACATTTTCCTTTTCCAACAAAAGGAGAGCGAACAGAGTCTTTTACTAATACTTTTTCTGTGCAGGCTGAATCCACAGAATTTCATCCAAAAGTAGAGGAATTTTTGCCTTTACCACGAGAAAGAGATTTTGAGCACGGTTTCCCAGGCGGAGAAGGGAGGCAGCCAAGGCAGAGGCATGCGCATGGAGAAGAAGAAAAAGCAGAAGAGCAGCAGGGCAGGGGAGCGCATGTGATAAGAGAAATTTCAACGCGCTGAAGCGTTGGTGGTTCACTCTGTTTAGTATAGTTAGTTATATAGTAGCGTTTATAATAACACAGACTCATGTTGTTGGTGAGATATACTGTATTTTCTTTAATGGAGACTGGCTGTGGGCCGCATAGCAGACCTTTTTATGTATATACATATTTATATGAATTTGAGTGTTTCCATATATTTGTATTAATTTATACTGGATCTATTGTTATATGCATTTGAGAAAACATTAGTATTTTGGTTTCTAATTAATTAAAATATGCATTTAAATTACATAATATTTATAGTTTATAGTAATTAAATAGATAATGTTTCTTACATTAATTTGTTGTTAAATGTGATATTATTATAGTAATGAAAATTTTATAATTATGTTTTTTTATTTATGTTTTTGGGTTGATTTTAAGTATTATAAATGTAATAATTAATGTATAAATAGTATATTGTTGTGCAAATTTAGTTCATGATATCACATGTATGAAATCTTATTTCTTAGTCTATGATATCACATATTGTTGATTTTCAAAGATTTATTTATATTCCTTAGATTTATTATTTTGTCATCCTACATTAGATGTGTGGATCAAGTCTACACCATCCTTAGACCGTTGTACACTTGCTTGTTTTTTCTATTTCCCTCGAAGTCATAAAGTTGATACTCTAAAGATCAAATTGAGGAGAACATGACCCTTATAATTCAACAAATTCCCCCTAGATGTTTGTAAGCACTACTCATCTTTGTACACATCCAAATATCCAAAATTAGAGAGAGATTCAACAATCTACATTATACTAGATTGCATATATCTAGGATTTTCAATAAGAGACATGTTATTTCCAACGTTCATAGTAGTGTTTAATAGTGCTTTGGGATGCAAATTGTGTGGATATTTTTAAAATATCAATATTTTAGACTACACTTTGTGATCTATCATTAGGAAGAGGATAATACTTACGATATATTTTAGATTATGTTCTATAAGAAGGGGGGTAAAGGTAAAGGGATTAGAAACCATGAAAAAGAGGGAGGGTCGCAAAAAAATTATAAATAAGTAGAGATATATAAGAAATATGATGAAAAAATAATAATAAAACCAAATAAAATTCAAAGATAAATCTAGCTAATAGTTAATATATTTATTTAATATTAAGATGCTTATATGATAAATTATTATAGTTATTTGATGATGAATAAACAAAGTCAAAGAAACCAAATGAATATTGGTATGATGTAAAATTAGGATAATTAGGATTCTAACTAAACAAACAATTAAAATATTAAAAAAATAAAAATAAAAAATATTAATGGATAATATATTAAGTAATAAAGATAGAAAGAATTGAAGAAGAAAAGGGAATGCATAAGTGGGAACTAATAATTCTTGTTGAAAAAGTTTTTTAGCAAAGAAAGAAAATGATAAAAAGAAAGAAAAGGAGAAGGAAGAATTGAAGAAGAAAAGGGAATGCATAAATGGGAACTAATAATTCTTGTTGAAAGAGAGTCTTAACAAAGAAAGAAAAAAATGATAAAAATAAAGAAAAGAAGAAGGATGAGGATAACTAACATAAGTGAAAAATAAAATAAATTTAAGAATGAAAAGATAAACCATAAGAATGTGAAAAGCCTATAGCACTAATTCACAAATGGAAATGGAAAATTATAAGGGTGATAAAGAAATGAATAAGGGTAGCTAACAAGCCAAAATAAGAATGAGGAACTTAGAGGGAGAAGAGGACAAGTGGGCAAAAGAAAGTGGCGTAAGGAGGAAGAAGAGAATTTGAGAGAGTTTAATAAAGAATGTCATGTAGAACTAAAGTTTCATTCCTCGTCGTGGTTTACGTTAGATAGGTGGTTGCCAATTTCAATTGCTTGTTTAACTTTCCTTTTAAAGTAGTTATCTTCTTTAGAAATGAATTGAGTATGTTCTAGGTGAATTTGGTGTTTAGACATGGAGGATTATTCCACAAAGGTGGATTTAACAACTCACTCATGTTTGGTATCCTCAGAATGTCCTTTGATCCTTGTACTAATTGAGTGACCTATCTCACCAATATAGGATGTGCCACATTAGTAATCAATTTTATAAACTTTAGAATTTAAACAAAAATCTATGGGGTCTTTGGTTGAATGGACGAGTCTTCTTAAAAAAGAATGAGGTTTCAAGGTAAATTTGAGGCCCTCTTTATAATGATTTTGGAAATCTTATTAGGCATACCTTTGATATAAGGAAGGGTGGCAACAAGAACAATGTTTGTACTTATGTTCTTAGGTTTAGGACTACACTAGGATTTGGTTGACTAAAACACTTCAGTGACGCCTTTTTGTTAACCCTTTGACAAAGAGAATTGCCAATCTTATTTTGTGATTTTTGGCACCATCACTAATAGATTTTGATACTTTGTTACATAGTTCTCTATCGAACCACACTATTTGAATTGAGTCAAATATTTGAATTAAACTTAGTATCATTTTCAATCGAACTTCTTAGTCAAAATTTTGTAGAATTTATCATATGAGGTGATGGATCCACGACCTTGAGTGATTAGACCATGGTAACACCACTCATGTGTAGTACCCTTCAAATGCAAGGTGGGAAACTTATTTGTCTCATCTCCAGTCATCAATCTAAGGGATAGGTATGTGTCTACCTTCTATACCCATGCACAAGCTAATAATTTATTATATCCATCATCATGAAAGAGTCTCAACTTCCCCAAAGCTTGTTACACAACTCTCTAAAAACATTTTTGCCTAGGCTAAGGTTTGTAACCATTCAAAGACTTTTTCATTTTCATATAATTGGTGAATGGAATTTCACTTGAGATCTTCTTAGGAAGAGTTTTGTAACTTGTATGAAAAGCCCTAATATCATCAAATAATAAGTTTTTGGCTTCAAATTCAAGAGGCTCCACCTCCTTATTTCAAAAGGTAGGTCAAACTGCTCTTGCAACTAAAACGAGAATAGTCCTTTATGTGTGGCTTTGAGTGGCATCCAAATGATTACCCTTTGAAGAACTTGCTTCAGGGTGAAGCCACAATAGTGGTTTACAATATGATGGAGGAAGGAAAATTGAGAAAAAATGACCCCATGGCAAAAAAATTGGTTTTAGGGGTTCGAATGAACCTACAAGTTCGATCGAACCAAAAATGAGTTTGACCGAACTAGGGTTTGAGTGAACCCATTAATTACTGGGCCCACATTTCTCGCCCAAAAAATAAAATAAAAATGCAATTTGAAGGGGGTTTGAATGAACCTTGGTTTGCTCGAACCCCTAGGGGTTCGTATGAACCCCCTTATTCCTCATTCTCCCCTTAAAACACAAAAAACCTAAATTTTTACGCTTCGAAGCTTGGTTTGAGAATGAAAATGGAGGAGTCTTCACGAACTTAACTAGAATCAGGTAGTCCTCGGAATGAGCTATCCAATGAATATAATTTTAATATTTTTTGGTTTTATTATGTATTTATTTTTTTAGTTTTACTAAACATAGGTTTTTCATCGAAAATGAAGGTCTTTGTTCTGCACGTGTGCAAAAATAGCAGATTATCAAAAAAAAATTGAAAAATATGAGTGCACTAGATATTGAAGTCCTTGATCCAACCAAAAAAAAAGAATTACAATATAGACAAAAAAAGTTACGCATTATATGGTCACGCTATGTCTGGATTGTAATTGGTTTGACTTCGAAACTTGATTAAAGAAAAAATATTCAATGAAAAAATATCTAACCAAGTGGAAGTACTAGATATCAGAGTTACAAATCTAAATTTGAAAGAATTAAAATTTTATCCTTCATGGAAAAAAAGTTATGCGTTATACAGTGTGTCACTTTTTAAAAATGTTATTTTCTGAAAAAAATAGTTTTCGTGGGAGATGGAAAAAGAAGTGCAATCTGATTCCAAAAATTTTGAAAAAAGTATTTTTAGAATCTATAGACAAAATGTGACAAGACTCTAGTTTGCATCATCTTCAAATTCCTCACGGTTTATCCACTATAGTTGCCCGAATGTGAAGATTTAGTTAAAAATAATAATTTCAGTGTCCAGATTGGCTAAAAATTATAAACCACTATTGTGGGATCACCCTTCACTTGTCAGCTATCTAGGTGCATTCATATTAATGTACATCTTGTGAAGCAACTATGCCATCATATCAATCATCAGATCAAACTTCACTTTGCCTCCACCCTTTGAGTGTCATTTGTGTTCATTCTCCTCTCTCTTTCTACCATAATTCTCTACAATAGATTCTATAGGAAATGGTTGAGTCTCTAATCTCTTTACAAATCATATTTATTTCTCTATCTCCTTTAGGTGATTTCTCATCACTTTGTCAAATTGTATTGCATAAAACTAAAACATGTAAAGTTGAACTTTGAACACACAAACTGGGAAGACCACTAGCTTTGACACCACTTTAATGTCCCAAACAAAAATGATAATGCAAATATGATTCTTAACCTTCCACAAACACTAATTGCTTGAATAACAATACTATCAGTCTTAGCATTCAATTAGATCATAGACAACTCCAATTAAAATTATTGTTTAAATGCATAATCAATATCATTACATTTCAAAAAACAAATAAAAAATAACTCCAAGTCTTCTTAAATTATAATGAATAATAAGTTAGTGGGAGAATCAACATGTGTTAGGGTGTTGGACATAGTATTGTTGTTTCCTAATACAATTGATTTTTGTTAGCTATGTTTAGGAAAAATTCAACAAGGGAAGCTATCTAAAGTTTAAATATGTGTGCAAGATTAGGTTTGCATTTGTGGAGATAAGGTCTACATCTACAAACATGATCTATAATGATATGTAGTGAATTTTAAGAATTTGATATCTTCATCCGAGTCATCCAAAAATCCTAAGCATGGAAAATGGGTCCATGACACTTAGATAGAGCCTTAAGTATAAAAATCAAACCTAAGTACCCACACACTTAATTTATTCAATTTAAATTTATATTTTTTATTTAATTTCTATATTTTTTTATGGTCAATCCCATGTTTATTATCTAGAGAAACTAATTTATGCTTTATTTACATGAAATTATTTAATTAGCCTAGATAAGTTTAGGTAGAGGTATTTAAGCCTCTTATATTTTTGGTGAACCCAATATGAACCTAACATTCCAATGTGACCTAAGGTTTTTCCTTAAGGTTTATCCTTCCTCTATTAAGGTTATTAAGGTCTTTAGATAATGATTTTCTCATTACATATTAGTCATACTAGATTTTATTAGAGTATGCATAAACTCTTGTTTATCTTTAATTATCATACCTAGATTATATCTTTTTATCCTACATTGTGGTGTATCTAGTTGAGTTGACCCACCCATGCTTAATTTTAATCATGGATCCACATAGATCATGTAGTCTTGATGATTTATACACATGAGTTTTTTATTTTGATATGTTCCTATATTAAATTGGCTTTTGATCATTCCATTCTTGATACACTTGATAATTGTTATGAATTAGATGATAATGTGTTTTCTATGGAGGTATTATTTCATTGTGTTCTTTCTTTGTCGTATTTCATAGATTTGTTTAGTTCTAATCATTGTCTTTTATACATGCTAATATAACTTATGCATGTGCCTACATATAATGTTAGTGGTATGCATGTGCATTATGATACTTTACTTTTGAACATTTATCCTTCACATGACATGACTCATGATACATAATTGTGATGGATACATTTTTTGTACCACAATAAATACACTTATGGATGCTAAATTTCATGTGGTGATGTTACACCCACTTTACCTACATATGACATTGTTATACCTTGTGATCTTATTCTTTCAACATGGGATTATTATCATATTATTCATATTTTTTATGCATCTTCATGTCCTACCTTTCTTACATCTTTGTGTAGTGATGCCCCTTCCTTTCATGCCCTAGTTGCACCATGTGTCTCACCCTATGGTTGGACATACTTCTCAGAAAACATGGCTATGATGTGATTGAGCAAATTAATAATCCTCCTACCAAGATATGTCTTTGCCAGGATTTGATAATTAATCTAAAAAATATAGAAATTTCACATACAATTCAGGTCAATGACTTAAAAACTATTCAATTGAATCTTGATAAAGTATCATAATTTGACACAGAAAAAAATGCATTCTACTTGTCATTGGATGACCTAAATGGGTGAGTTATATTCAATGGTTCATAAGGCACAATGCATAAGTGCATGCAAATGGGGGATAAAAGAGGTCAATATTGACATTTTTTTTTCTAAAATTAGCTAAACCTAAATTTGGATGAGTAATTTGATATATGTACACTCAAAACATTTGTAAAGATATGGTAAGAAAAAGAATTGTTGTACTCAAAATCTAAATTATAAACTACTAAGGATTCTAAAAATATTAAGATTAAAAGGGTGAAATTTTGTGTGTACACATTTTTTTTCATCACTAAAATATTTGAATCAAAATAATTTCATTCAAGAGTTGAGGATATTTTGCCTATATCACAAGGAAAATATTTTGAGAATAGTATTCCAAGTAGAGAAGGGAGGAAACTGAGGCATAGGTATGCACATGGAGACAGAGAAAAAGGAGAGAAGTAGTAGTATAAGGGTCAAGTATGCGATGGAGAAGTTAATGACTGAATGAAAATTCAATGCAGTGAAGAGTTGGTGGCTCACTTTGTTTAGTATATTTATATAGTAGTGTTTATAATAACATAAACTTATGTTGGTGGGAAGATACAATGTAATTTTTTTAATGGAGATTGTTCATGGGCTACATAGCAGAGTTTTTTATGAATGTACATATTTATATGAATTTAAGTATGTCGATATAGTTGTATTCATTTATGGTCTACTAAATCTATTGTTGTTTTATGCATTTCAAAAGTAAAACAAAAAATAATGCTTTATTTTTAATTAATTAGAATTTGTATTTAAATTATATTGTATTTATAATTTATAATAGTTAAGTAGGTGATGTCATTATAATAGTGAAAATTGTATATTTATGTTCTTCTATTTTATGTTTTAGTGTTGACTTTAAGTGTTTTAAATGCATTAATTAGTGTATAAATGGCATATTATTGTGAAAATTTAGTCCATGATATCACATAGAGATATTATAATTTATTTATGTGTTAGGGGAGGAATGATAGTATTATATTTTTTGAAAGATGCATATTGAGTGATTGGAGAGGGAAATGGGATTATAAATGAACTTATATTGTGTTTTCAAGAAAATGACTATTGAAAATGTAGCAAGGTATATGGTACAAAGGTTTGCAAGAAATTTCACTTTATGCAATTTGAGTTGTCACCTATGTTAGGGAGCATAGGTGATGCAAACACTAGCATCCATGGGTCTAGGTGTTTTTGTAAACTAAAACTTCCAAGTTTCTTGGGTAGCTAGTAACAAGTTTTCCATAAATTATTAGGATTGGGGTCACTCATAGTTCCTTCTAAGATCATAGGAAAGGCTAGAAATAAGTGAAACTAACCTAACAACACATTAGGGAAACATACACCAAAATTAGTGTAAAAAGGTAAAGTAGGCGTGTTTTTAACTTACACTTTCGTTTTGAGAAAATAAAACATCTAAGAGCTAGAGGCTTAGATCATTGAAAATTTCCCACATAATTTCAAAGTTAAACAAACATCTAGCTGGAGGGTGTTTTTTCAAAACTTTAACTTGTGTTAGTCACAATAGTGATGCAAAGAGATAGATTCCAAAGGTCTAAAAAATGTTTACTAGTGATCTTTTGAATGATTTTTAGATATGAAATAAGTTTTGATACTTTTTATACTTACATAGCCATTGAAAAAACCTATCAATTAAATATATCAAAATCTATACGATATGTATCTATCCACTTGTTATCTTAGAACACACAATTCATATTTTAATTTTTTAATATTTATAATTTTGTTATTATGTTTTATATTTTAATAGTTATGACTTTCTTACCACTATTAATTCTTTAATAACATTAATTCAATAAACATTTTAATATTTCAATAATTTATATTTGAAAACGTTGATCAACAAAATTTATATTTAAAAAAATAGTTTATATCAACGTGTTGCAAGACCATTTAACAATAGTTAAAAATAATTAGAAACGTTAGATTTCCAAAAAAACACAATTAAATCCAGAAAAAAATAAGTCTCTCAATAAATTTAAAAAATAAATAAAAATCGTGTGCAGAGAAGATTCTCACACCCCAATATTCTTAGAATATATCTTTTTAATGGGGAAAATTCAATATTCAAAATAAATTCAAATTCTCTTATGAAACGTTTACTAAAGACTTCATACGCAAGTGGAACACGTCATGTATATTGAAACATATTGTAGGTAACGATGGAAGAATCCATTTCAAATATATTTTGCTTAACGATGAAGCAAAGCGTGTGGACAGCGACGCCAACAAGGACATGTGTAGGTGTTGAATCTTTGAAAGCGACGTTACCTGCACGTGTTAAATTCAAAACAGTTTTGTCAAAACTAATCCTTGCTCAGTTCGGATGAAGTTTCAGAGCTCGATTAGTTTGACCAGAATCTCAGGGTGACTATATATTTAGATCTGAAGAAGCATTTCTACAAACATTTTCGTTTGCAATGGCGGGCTCTCGTAGTGCATTAGCTCTCATAAGCATTTGCATTCTTCTGTGTCTTTCTGGTTTGGGGGATTGCAGAGTTCCCTTCCAAAGGGAAGAAGTGGTTGGAGAGAAAGAGCAAAGCGTCCATCTCCTTTTTCTGAGTGAAAAGGAGGAGTTCAATGAAATAGCTAGAGAAACTCTGCCCCTGGAGAGACCCGATCTGAGGGGAAACGATGGGATTTTCCAAGGAGAAAGAAGCGGACACTTCGGGTTTGGGCGTCCCGGTAGTCATCACGGAAAATTCAACCGTAGGGGACAGAGAAAGAGTGAACATATGCCTTTTCCCCTAGAATTCCCTGATGTGCAGGATGAATCCAGGGATTTCCATCCTAGAATGGATCGGCCTCTACCAGAAAAGAGTGATTTTGGCCCTGGCTTTTCAAAGGAAGAATGGAGGCAACAGAGGCATGGGCATCCAGAAGAAGAACAAGGAGAGAAAGAAAATGAGCATATGCCTTTTCCAGCAAGAGGAATGTGGCCGGAATTCATTTTCCATCTCTTCCCTAGACATGCTGATCCCGCAGAATTTCATCCAAGAGTAGATGAATTTCGGCCTTTGCCACGGGAGACTGAATTTGTCCATGGCTTTCCCAACGGAGGAGAAGGGAGGCAGCACAGAGATAAAAGAGGGGAGAGAAAGAGGGACAATGAGCATATGCCTTTTCCAGAAGAGCAGACAGAGTCTTTTCCTCATGCCTTTCCTGTACAGGCTGAATCCACAGAATTTCGTTCAAAAGTAGAAGAATTTTTGCCCTTACCTCGGGAGAGAGATTTTGACCATGGTTTTCCAGGCAGAGAAGGAAGACAGCCAAGGCATGGGCATGGACACAGACATGGGGAAGAAGAAAATGAAAAAAATGAACAGTTTCCTTTTCCAACAAAAGGAGAGCGAACAGAGTCTTTTACTTACGCTTTTCCTGTGCAGGCTGAATCCACAGAATTTCATTCAAAAGTAGAGGAATTTTCGCCTATACCACGAGGAAGGGATTTTGAGCACGGTTTTCCAGGTGGAGACGGGAGGCAGGCAGGGCACAGGCATGCGCATGGAGAGGAGGAGCAGCGTATGTGATGAAGAAGTTCAAGACTGAATGAGAATTCAACGCGCTCTCGCGTTGGTGGCTCACTTTGTCTAGTATAGTTAGTTATATAGCACAGACTCATGTTGGTAGGAAGATATACTCTTTATCTTCTTTAATAGAGACTGACTGTGGGCTGCATGGCAGACCTACATATTTATATGAATTTGAGTATTTCGATATATTTGTATTAATTTATTGCGTACTAAATCTATTGTTATTAGAGAAGAGGTTTTAGTAGTTGTCCATCTTATGTTTGTGCATCTTAAGTTCTTAAATAGTATGTCAGATTTTGATGATTTTTATTGGGATTCTTTGTATGCAAGTGAAGACCTTAAAACTATTGTTTCAGCTTTTGGGTATTTACAACGAATGTGGGAGGATTCATTATGTCCACGAAGGTCAAAAAGTGTTCATTTACATGTGATGTCTAATACTAATTCATAGATGCCCCAATAACCGTGCACTAAAACCACCAAAAAAAAATAGCACAATTGATCCATTGCATATTCCTCTAATAAATGTTTTTACCATCAAATTTTAACTACCGGGTATACAAGTGGGCGGCTATTAGTATATGTGAAATATTTTAGTGGGCTTTTAATTATCATGTATTGGATGCTTCTAAAGATAGTAATTGGCAGGTTAGATAGGCAAGGAGTGAAAGTTATTGGAACATGGGTGGCAACTTAGACCTCTCACCTATATGGATTTCAAAAACTAAACAACAAATTAATATTTTGGTTCTCAATTAATTAGAAATGACTTTAAATTATATAGTATTTCTAGTTTATAGTAATTAATTAGATAATATTTTGTGGGGGGTAGGGTGAGCGTCCCTCCATGCTGGCGGAGGGAGGTGGCGTTAGATGCCACAATGGAAGGTGGATGGGGGTGGAGTGCATAGTTGGCATTTTTGTTTGGCCAAGTTTTCGGCAGGCCTTTCACATGTTTTTGGTCCTTGATTGAGGACAGTGGTGGTCACTTCCTCTTTATCTTATGATGCGGGTTAATAATGTCGAGGTGATCCCAAGCTCTGGCAAAGAAATTTGGCTCGCTGGACATGTATCATTTGTTGAGTTTGACAGTGGCTTGGTAATTTGAGTTTGCTTATTTATTGTTGGTTTGGTTTTTTTGTGCATGTTTCTCTTTGCAGGTGGATGTGGGGTTTGCAGGTTTCATATTCCTTCTCAGTTGCAGCAATCTAAGCAAGATTGTGGATGGTGAAGGGTTCAAAATTCGTGATTGAGGTCTTTGTGGCAGGCCTCGCTTGTTTTGGAGCTGATAATCCCATTTCTTTGAAGTCGTCGTCAAGGCAAGCCTCATTCAGGGAGGTCTTCAATCAAAGACTCAAGCACATTTTTCTCATTTACGAGTCATTGGTGCTTGTGGCTATGAAGATGATTTTGGGTTCTGGCCATTTGGAGTGTAACGAGTATGGGCGGGATAATTTGCATGTTTCCTCTCATTTCCTTGCTTCCCTTCTGGACAATTTGGTTCTAAAGGTGGAGGCTAAAGGATTGTTGGTTAAACTATTCAGAGAAGACTTGGTGGAAGGTGTGGACAAGGTTTTGAGCGTAGTGATTGAAGGCAGGGGTTGTCTGAGGTCGTGTGATTTGGAGCAGCTTTGCTCGAAGGATACAGTTAAGATTTATCCATTCCTTCTGGACTTGCATGGTCCAAGCTTGATGAGGCACAGGTCGGTTGTGGCGGTGGTTGTCGTTTTCCTTAAAAAAAAATTTGGTATGATGGCAGTTAATGATGAAGAATGGAAATTGGAAATTGAAAACTTTGCAAAATTGAATAAGTTTATGTAAGGTGGCTATTGGGTCGAAGGTCTTTTGATTTGTCTGGTTTGGCTTTTTTTTTTGGCCGTTTCGATGGTAGTTCTAGTAACTTTTCAGCCATTGATGGCTTTTTTGTAGTATGTTATGGTTAGGGTTAACAGGGGTTCTAGTTAAAGATTTTTTTTGGAGGATGGTTTTCTACAATTTCCATGGTGGTTGGTGGTCGTTTTTGTTTCGATAAAATCCTTTTTCTTGCTCGGAAAACGTTTGTAATCAAATATTTTCATTTATATTAATATAATATATGTTATCTTATGTATCAAAATAATAATAATTAGATAATATTTATATATTAATGTATTGTTAAAGGTGATATTATTATAGTATTGAAAATTGTATATATTTTTATTTTATGTTTTTGCATTGACTTTAAGTGTTTTAAATGTAATAATTAATGTATAAATGACATATTATTATGCAAATTTAGTCTATGATATCACATATCTCAATCTTTATTTCTTAGTCCATGATTTCACATATTGTTGATTTTCAAAGATTTTTTTCTAATCCTTATATTTATAATTTGTCCCCCTAGATTAGATTTGTGGATCAAGTCTACATCATCCTTAGACCATTGCACACTTGCTTGTCCTCAATCTTTCCCTCGGAGCCATCAAGTTGATGCTCTAGAGATCAAATTAAAGAGAATATGACCCTTATAATTCAACAAATTTCATATAGGTGTTTGTAAGCACTACCCATATTTGTACATATCCAAACATCCAAAATTAGGGTGAATAAGATTCAACATTTTACATCCTATTTGGGTTGTATATAGGATTTTCAATAAATGTTATTTCCAAAGTCCATAATAGTGTTTAACAATACCATTGGATGTAAATTATGTAGAGATTTTTAAAATATCAAGATTTTGAATCACTCTTTGATCAGTCATTAGGAAGAGGATAATGCTTATGATAAATTTTAGACTATGCTATATCAGAAGAGGAGTAAAGGCATTGGAAACCAAGAAAAAAAAGGAGCATTACAAAAAATTCAAAAGATCAATACAATTATGTAAAAATATGACAGAAAAAAAATCCAAAAAAAAAAAATCAAAGATAAAGCTACCTAATAGTCAATATATAATTTTAGAATTAAGAAATGTGTGTAAGATAAATTATTAAAGTTATATAATGACAAATAAACAAATTCAAATGAACCAAATTAATATTGATAAGTTGCAAAAGTAGGATAAATAAAATCCTAACTACAAAAATAATTAAAAAAATAAATAAATAAATAAAAATTTAAGATAATAATATTTGTCAATTATATATTAAGTAATAAAGATAGACAAAATTGAAGAATAAAAGAAAATACACAAATGAGAATTAATAATTCTTCTTCAAAAAGAGTATCAACAAGGAAATAAAAAATAATAAAAAGAAAGAAAAGGACAAAGAGAATTAACACAAGTGAAAAGGAAAAAATAAATTATAAATGAAGAGATGAACCATACCAACTCACAAATGGAAAGGAGTATAATATAAGGGGTTTAAAGAAACAAATAAGGGCAGTTAATAAGTTAAAAGGAGAACAAATAACTTAGAGGAACAAGAGAACAATAAGGGCAAAGAATAAAGTGGTGTAAGAAGGAAGAAGAAACTTTTAGAGAGTTTAACAAAAGATGTCATGTATAACTAAAATTTTACCCCTCATTATCGTTTAGGTTAGAGGGACTGTGGTTGCCAATTTCAATTGCTTCTTTAAGTTTCTCTTTGAAGAATTTATCTTCTTTAGCAATGAATTGAGCATCTTCTAGGTGAACATTGTGGTGTTAAAACATGAAAGATTGTTTTGTAAGGGCAGATTTAACAACTTTACTCATAGTTGATATCCTCATAGTGTCCTTTGATCCTTGTGCTAATGGATTGACCAATCTCGCCAATATAGGATGTGCCACACAAGTAATCAATGTCTTATAAACTCTATAATTTAAACATAGATCTCTTAGGTCTTTGGTGGAAGGAATGAGGCTTTTTAAAGAAGAACGAGGTTTGAAGGTAAATTTGAGGCTCTCTTTTATAATAATTTTGGAAATATTATTAGATATACCTTTGATATAGGGGAGGGTGACAACAAGAATAATCTTGCATCTATTTCCTTAGACATAGGACTACACTAGTGAATGTTTTTTGTTTTACCCATTTAATTTGAAAACTCTAGCTAGGTGTAACAATTCAAGGTCAATGTGATTATTTTCACAAATGTGAACATGGTTGACTTGAAAGGACTTGTAACCAATTATGTGAGTAGGGTTGTGACAAGAGGAAGCATAGAGGTATCTAAGTTAGTGTGAATGAAATTTATGTATTTGGTAGGCTAAGGTACCATTTATTTATAATGAGACATATATAAGGAAGGGGATTTGGTTGTTGTTTTCAAGTTCTTTGGTGAACTTGATGCACTTAACCACTTGTTATTTAAGTGATTATGGAAATATCTTCTAATTTTTCTAGGCCATAAGGCCAACATATGTTTGTTTCATTGACATAGCATTTCCACCATCTTATTTTTAAGGAAAAATAATTGAGGTTTAATTCTTCAAAATTATCCATATAGAGATTGGCCATGACTAGAGAGAGTGGGTACTCCATGGTATCCTATTTAGATTGATCATACACCACTCCCTAGAATGAGAAGAATGTGGACCTTAAGCAAAATTCAAGAAGGGAAGCTATCTAAAGTTTAAACATGTGTGCAAGATTAGGTTTGCATTTATGGAGATAAGGTCTACACCTACAAACAAATCTATAGTGATATGTAGTGAATTTTAATAATTTGATATCTTCATTTGAGTAAACCAAAAATCCAAAGCATGGAAAATGGATCCATGACACTTAGATAGAGCCAAATAAGTATAAAAATCAAACCTAAGTACCCACACACTTAATTTATTCAATTTATATTTATATTTTTTTAGTTAATTTTTATATTTTTTTATGGTCAATCTTGTTGCAAGGTGTGCGCCCTTAGTCTCCTTATGTTGTGTAGCGCAACGCTCGGGTTTGTGGCATGGCTTAACTGCCTCTTGTGGATTCATTAACTCTAGCAGTTGTATTGAGCATTAACAAGTCGATCTTGTGGTGCAACAACAACCATTTGTGCAACAATTGGTATAAGATCCCGGGTCACGAGTTTGAACCCCTTGCTTGCGCGGGGGGAGATTGTTGCAAGGTGTGTGCCCTTGGTCTCCTTGTGTTGTGCAGTACAACACTTGGGTTCATGGCATGGCTTAACCATCTCCTAGATTCATTAACTCCGATAATTGTATCAGGCATTAATAGGTCGATCTTTTGGTGCAATGGCAACCGTCTATGCAACAAATCCCATGTCTATTATCTAGAGGAACTGATTTATGTTTTATTTATGTGAATTTATTTAATTAGCCTAGATAAGTTTAGGTAGAGCTATTTAAGCCTCTTATATTTTTGGTGAACCCGACATGAACCTAACATTCCAATGTGACCTAGGTTTTTCCCTTAAGGTTTATCCTTCCTCTATTAAGGTCTTTAGATATTGATTTTCTCATTACATATTAGTCATATTATATTTTATTAGATTATGTATAAACTCTTGTTTATCTTTAATTATCATACCTAGATTACCTTTTTATCCTACATAGTACCATGTATCTAGTTGAGTTGACCCATTCATGCTTAATTTTAATTATGGATCCACATAGATCATGTACTCTTATTGATTTACACATGATTTTTTTTAATTTTGATATGTTCCTATATTATTGGCTTTTGATCCTTCCATTCTTGGTACACTTGAGAATTTTTATCCATTAGATGAGAATGTTCTCTCTATGGAGGTATTATTTCATTGTGTTTTTTATTTGTCCTATTTCATAGATTTGTTTAGTTCTCATAATTGTATCTTAGACATGTGAATGGAACTTATGCATGTGCATGTATATAATGTTAGTAATATGTATGTGCATTATGATACTTTAATTTTGAACATTTATCCTTCACATGACTTGACTCATGATACATAATTGTGATGGATACTTTTTTTGTACCTCAATAAATACACTTATGGATGCTATTTCATGTGGTGATGTTACACCCACTTTGCCTATGTACATGACATTGTTATACCTTGTGATCTTATACTTTCAACATGTCATTATTATCATATTATTCATATTTCTTATACATCTTCATGTCCTACCTTTCTTACATCTTTGTGCAGTGATGCCCCTTCCTTTCATGCCCTAGTTGTACCATGTGTCTCACCCTATGGTTGGACATACTTATCAAAAACATGGCTATGATGTGATTGATCAAATTAATAATCCTCCTACCAAGGTATCTCTTTGGGATTTGATAATTAATCTAAAAAATATAGAAACTTCACATACAATTTGGGTCAATGACTTAAAAACTATTCAATTGAATCTTGATAAAGTATCATCATTTGACACATAGAAAGAAATGTATCCTACTTGCCATAGGATGACCTAAATAGGTGGGTTATATTCAATGCAGCGAAAAGTTGGTGGCTCACTTTGTTTAGTATATTTATATAGTAATGTTTATAATAACACAAACTTATGTTGGTGGGAAGATACAATGTATTTTCTTTAAAGGAGATTGTTCATGGGCCACATAACAAAGATTTTTATGAATGTACATATTTATATGAATTTAAGTATGTCGATATATTTGTATTCATTTACAATGTACTGAATCTATTGTTGTTTTATGCATTTCAAAAATAAAACAAAAAATAATATTTTATTTTTAATTAATTAAAATTTATATTTTTAAATTATATTGCATTTATAGTTTATAATAATTAAGTAGGTGATATCATTATAATAGTGAAAATTGTATATTTATGTTCTTTTATTTTATGTTTTTATGTTGACTTTAAGTGTTTTTGTATACACCTAAAAATGGTCACATCACATAGTCTGGTAATTAATTGAATATTTTTAATATTTAATTAAATCTTTGAGTTCAATTTGTGTATAAATAAATTTAAATAATTTATTTATATTTGTTCATTCTTTCATTTCGATTAAATAAATAAGTTTATTTAAATCACTTTTTAATTAATTAAATAAACATTACGATTTATTTATATTAATTATCATTTAATCTTGGCTTGAATATTTTATTCAATTAAAGATTAAATTCTTTTAATATCCACTCACAATTAAATATTCTAAATATTTAATTAAATTCTTCTAATATCCACTCACAATTAAATATTCTAAATATTTAATTAAATTCTTCTAATATCCATTCACAATTAAATATTTCAAAATATTTAATTAATTCTTCTAAAGTCACATCACAATTAAATATTTCAAAATATTTAATTAAATCTTCTATAGTCCTAAAATTAAAAATCAAACTCACATAAATGAAATTAAATAAATTTATTTATTTAATAAATTTGGGGATTATCTTCAACAACCGTGAAACAAACTGCCAAAACAGAAAAATTAATTTCTCTGTTCCTGTGCAAGCTTGTTCCCGTGGGTTGAAGACAAGCTTCCATTCTTCTCTCCAACCTCCCAACATTCTCCATCTTCCTCTCAACCTCTCCATCTCTCACCATTCAAACTTACTAGACAACCTCACAACCATTGATCTTTGCCAGCCAGGATTTTGCCTGCAAAAAGCTATAAAAAGGACTGTCGAGTCTTTGAAATGACAAAGAAGCTTTTAATAGAATAACTATAGCCAAATTGCAATAGCATAAGCCTTTTAGCATTCACAACATTCTAGCATCATAGCATAGCATAGTAGCATAGCATATCATGGCCAATCATTCTCATTTCATAGCATCTTCAATTTACAGCCCCTGTGCATATCCATATCAGTATTCTCATCTCCGCCAGCATATAGGATAGAGAAGCTCCTTCCTTTGCATACTCATTCTACAGATTGCCATTTGGAGAAGCCAAGCTTACACAATCTGAGAGCAGCAACTTCAAACAAATCTCTGGAGATAGAGGAAGATGGAACGCCTCTAAAGAAGCTTCATTTGTTTATTTAAATTCAAATTACTTGCTTTCCTTCAATTTAAAGTTCCATTATATGTGTTTTGTTTATTTCATTTTGATTATACATATTTAACATACACATTTTTGGCACCCACCGTGGGGCTTTTGCCCCAATTCTAACATCTTTTTGTAGGTTTTTCTGACAGGTTATGGCCAAAAATAGCGTATTAGTGCATAAAACATGTTTCAGCATAGTTCATCCCAGTTCAACGCCCGTGATTCATACCGTAGCGCCCATAATTCATCTTGCAGTGCCTGTGATTCATCCTGCAGCACCCATGATTCATCCTGTAGCGCCCATGATTCATCCTGTAGCGCCCATAATTCATCCTACAATGCCCATAACAGATCCTACAACACCCTTGACAAATCCTGCAGAGCTCTTGACAAATCCTACAGAGCCCTTCACAGTTCCTGCAGCGCCATTGACAAATCCTGCAGCGCCCTTGACAAATCCTGTAGAGCTCTTGACAAATCCTGCAGAGCCCTTAACAGATTCTGCAGAGCTCTTGACAAATCCTGCAGAGCTCTTGACAAATCCTGTAGAGCCCTTGACAAATCCTGCAGAGCCCTTGACAAATCCTGCAGAGCTCTTGACAAATCCTGCAAAGCCCTTGACAAATCCTACAGAGCCCTTGACAGATTCTGCAGAGCCCTTGATGAATCCTGCAGAGCCCTTGACAAATCCTGCAGCGCTCATTAACTCTGTTTTAGCGCCCTTAATGTCTGTTGTAGCACATTTCTAAAAATGTTGCAATTGTAATCTGTAATTTAAATATACTTTGACTGAATCTGACGCGACCGCAAATAGTAAGAACTTTAAAAGAATGAAGCAATCCTAGGATAGTCACTTCATTACTTTATTTTGGGACTAAAAAGAACTTCATGTTTTTGTGAAGCAAAATCTTCACCTAGCATAGCAAATTTTTATTTTGGGCTTAAAATTGAATCTGTGTTTGCTTTGCTTAAACGGTGATAGGCCTATCCTCTCCCCTTAACTGGGTGATCAAAATACCAAACTCATATATTTCCCTTTATGCAATTTCTAGCTTTGTTAAAACCTTTTAGAGAGCCTGCTCTTGTGGGAAAAAGTACTCACCCAAGAGGAACGACTCAAGTGGGTTCGAGCCAAAGCCAGGCTATTCCACCCCACTCTAAAATTTAAAGCAAATTTGGGGAAACCCTCTTTTGATGGTAGTGTGCATTGATAACCATCCCTAAAGCCTTTGTTCTAAAGGTAGGGAGGTCTCTCGAGGGAGTCTATCATTTGCCGCACCAAATGGAAACCCTTACTACGAACTTAGTGTAGTATCCAACCGAAGTCAATTTCCGAACGTCATAATAATCACAGTGCAGGGGAGGGAAGAATCTACCCCAAAGATACTCACCATATAACTGCCAAGGATTGTTTGCTCAGGAGATCCGGTATCCACTTCCGTCACTTTGAGTATGCATCTGGAAAAGACAAAAACACAGGCGCCCTTTCGGGGGTGACATGGTTGTGTGAGTCGACACAGTTTTAAGATGTGGGTTGTTGATTACTATGATGACCTACTTGAGTACTAAGAGTGAGTCTGCTTGAACTATCTATCATGTGTGAAACTTGTGAAAACAATTTTTGAACAACATTTTGATCATACACTTAATGTTTAAAGACAATTATTCTACAACTTGCTTGATGTGTTTTCAAAACATTAATTCAGTAAAGATCATCCAAAACACAATTACATTGATTACACTTATCATTTTTCGAGACTAGGATCAAATCTCAAAGTGCATCTTTTCAAACAAGTTTTGATTATTGATTCAACTTCCCCAATAGGATTCTGATATCCTTTCATCTTGGAAGCCACAATCAAGAGTTAGAAATATCATTTGATCATATCATAAGATTTTCATCTTATTAGATCAAGACATCATCATTTTTTCACTTATAAACCTGTGATCTAAGTCTAGAAGAACATTTCAAAAGCATATGCCTGTTGTCTACTTTACAACATGGGTGATAGGGAACAAAATCCTTTTCATAGGTTTCATACTGGGAATAGTTCAAATGATGAAATAACCGATGAAATGATTCAAGAAGTTGAACAGGATCCACAATTTCACATAATTTTGAACAAGATGTTAGAGTGAGATAAGGAAGGCTATTTTCTTTTTTTAGCAAACCAAGGTGCCAAATTGCCCTCTAACTACAATATGGAGAAAATTAAGGAAGATCCTGAAAAGACTAAAACTCCATTAAATAATCTTAGTAGTCTTCCCCAACAAACAAGAGCACTCCAAAGGAAAATCAAGGAAATACAAGGGGGCACAACTACGAAGTCTTTTGACGGAAATATGAAGGTAACCTCTTCTCCTCCAAAAGCAACATCATCCAAATTCAATGTTTTTGAATTTTTGCAAAGGTTATATGAGAAGCCCAAATCTAAGCCATCAAATAAAATTGACCAATCCTGTCATGTCATGCATTTATCTTCATCTCCCATAATTCAAAATGAACCTCACGATTCTTTCGCCCAAGACAACGATTCCATTCAATCACCTTCTTCTATCGTATCCTTTACATCCAATGATTCATTTCAATCTACACATCTCGATCAAAACATTCTACAAACCCTTCCTATCTTTGATCAAGATCCCATTTCTCAAGAACCATATGATGATCCCCTCCTTTCATTATTCACCCATGATAATCCTCTTCCATCTCAAGAACAAAATGTTCTTCCAAGTTCTTCTTCCACATCATCTAATCAATCCATACCATCCCATGATTCTATTGCATCACAAGAGCATGATAGTTCTTTCATCCTATCTAATGATGTCTTACCAATTGATGATCAAGATATGATTTCTACAAAATCTCACGATTCCCTTCCTTATCAAGATCAATATATGCTTCCATTCAAGGATACCCTTTCATCCCATGAAGATGATTATTCTTCTCATAATCAAGATATTCCTTTCATACCACTTCATAATCCTTTTCCAAGTCAAGATCAAAACACCCCATCATCCCCAAGTCAAGAGCATATCACACCTATTCAAGTTATCCATGAACCCCACACCTATAAATTGGGATCCTCCACATTTATCCATTCTGGTTTACTTCCAATGCCTATCCTCTCATCCATATCATATCCTCCTCAAAATGGACTCGCATCTTGTTTCACAAACAATACATATCCCATTGGTAAACGAATGTGTGAAATTATGAATTACAAAGGAAAAGGTTTAGGCTTTCATGAGCAAGGTATCCTAGAACCCTTTTCTGTCCAAGCACATCCATATTCTCATGGCCTTGGTTATACACCTCATGCTCAACCTAGGTATCCTAGTTCATCAAAAATTCCATCTATCCTAGGTCCTTATCCTAGTCCATTAAAAACACCATCTATCCTAGGTCCTTATCCTAGTTCATCAAACTTTCCATCTATCCTTGGTCCTTATCATTCCAACCCTAGCTCATCAACCCTTCCATCCATATTAGGGTCCCACATTTCTCCATCTCCTATTCTTCAAGAACAACAAAGGCACACATCCTTGATCCACTTTCAAAATTCTTCCTTCATTAACTCATCCATCGTACCTCCATATCATTCATCTCAATCCACCCCTTCCATTTCTTTTGGAAGCAATTTGGATGCCAAATGTCAAAAGCTTCAATATAAAACTCCACATGTATAAAAGGATCAACATGTCTCCTTGAAGAGTCATGCAAAAATAAAAGAAAATTTGATCCAAAAAATCAAAAGGCAATTTTCAAAGGCCACAAAGGCCCATCAAAGGAAAGGAAATTTTCAAAGGCCACAAAGGCCCATCAAAGCAAAAAGGAAATTTTCAAAGACCACAAAGGTCCATAAATCAAAAGGAAAAATGTCAAAGGCCACAAAGGTCCACAAAGCAAAACTCAAAGTCAAAAGTCATGTGGATTCCTAAAAGTCTCATAAAAGCAATAAAATCTGAATTGGCATCCAAATTTGCTAATCCAAAAGCTTCCTCCAATTTTCCATCTAATAACCTATCACCTTCCAAATCCATTTTTCCTCCATCACTCCACCGCTCTTCAAGGTGTGTGCCAATGTTGATCTTTCCAACCTTTCCATCTATCCATCAACAAGTTTTCCAACCTCCTATCCATTATTCAACATTCATCCCCCATCATTCTCCTTTAATCCAAACTTTTGCATAAGTCCTTAGATTCTTCTATCATTAATCTGCCAACATTTAGGATTCTAATTTCCATTGCCATGGTTTATTAGAGGGATATTTGGTTGTGAAACTTGATGCTTAAGTCCTTCCTCCATCTCCTTATTATCCATATCCTATCTTCCATATTCCTCTTGCACTCTACACTTAGGGGCAAGTTTCATCCATCTTATCATTCATGGTCATTATCCTTTCTATGCCCATTCCTTACATTTCCACCTTTGATCTTGACAAGGTTAAGGATCTTCTTGAACATCATATATCTTATCTTACATCACTCTATTTGTATCTATCATCTGTACATATCTTCCATATCCATATCATACAACAAGAATCCTTATGTTTCATCATGGCTTGATGAAATTTGTACATATCCTTAATCTTTAGGTTGTGTTTACACTGGGGGAAAAAGCTTAAATATAGACTAAACAAGAGAGGGGAAACGATCTTTTCGAACATCATAAACAGACACAAGACGGTTTGCCAAAATGCAACAAACATTGACGTATCAAATCAACCACAACATGCTTACTCAATCCCAATGCAATCAAACAACATGGTCAAAACAATAACGTTCATCAAAACACAAACATCAATGTTGATAATCAAGACTGGATGATCTTAATCTGACTAATGTTTGAAATACTTTAAGCAAAGTTTGAATTATTGTTTGGTTTTCTATCATATCTTTGGAGCAATTCGATGATGTACTGAACTAGAAAAGCAAGGAAGGAGTATGGTTTTTCTTTGTCTGTTGTTTGTGAGCGAATCATTAGTACTATGCAAATTGGTCGCGAGACATGCTCTACTAAGTATCATTGATGACATTTCAGAATTTACATGGGAAACGAATTAACTCTTGTCTGTTTATACAAGCAATACTCAAGTCATCTCGGTTCAATTATACCTAGATGCTTGTATTATCTTGCTATATCAAAAAAATCATGAAAGCAATACTCAGGTCATCACTGGTGCTAACATACCCTTTGATGCTTGTATTAACTTTCAACATTTCAATGCTCTATGATGATACAAAAAGCACAAATAAGCTCTCAAAATGGCAATATTGTATGGATAACCTGCATGATCAGTATAGATTACATTCATGTTAGAATCTGCATTTTGCATTTATAGATTTTCCCAAAAGCTGGCAAAGTATACAATGTCTCAATAAAAAAATCAAAGCTGATCACATGAAAACACTATGAGGTGCTACCCCCAAATGTTGTTGGTCTCACACCACCTAGTCCTACATCAGAAGATCAAATCATCAATAACATCAGAAGATCAGACCATTATTCAAATCAAAATGGATCATCAAATCAATCAAATCAATCCAATCGGAATACATCATTCAACTATTTGTTTTCAACAACTTTGAAAACACATTTATCAATCTACTGTTTGTTTTCAACAACTTTGGAAGCAAATTTATCAATCAACCTATTTGTTTTTCATTTTCATGGAAAGTAGATTTATCAACATCCTGTTTGCTTTTAACAACCTTAAAAGAAAACTTATCAACAACTATTTGTTTTTCATCATCATGAAAGCAAATATATAAATTCCTGTTTGTTTTTAACAACCTTAAAAGCAAACTTATCAACTGCTATTTGCTTTTCATTAACTTGGAAGCAAACTTCTCAAACTGTTGTTTGTTTTTAACAACCTTAAAAGCAAACTTATCAAATTCCTATTTGTTTTCAACAACTTTGAAGACAAATTTATCAAAATCCTGTTTGTTTTTAACAACCTTAGAAGCAAACTTATCAAACAACTATTTGTTTTTAACAACTTTAAAAGCAAATTTATCAGCTACTATTTGTTTTCCAACAACCTTGGGAACAAATTTATTGGACAAACATCATCAAATTAGGGCATCGCAATACGCAAAATTGGGGCATTTTAACACATTTTATCACAACAGGGGCAATTTTAGTCATCAATTTTTCATCTCACATCTTTTTAAGTCATTTTCTTCACATCATAATTTTCAAACGATGAATCGACACCTTCAAAATCATAAAAATCAAAAATTCCAAAAAATTTAAAAATTCAAAAAAACACAAAAATCAAAATCTTATCGATTCATCGTTCAAGGGGGCATATACCTATCAACATTCGACAGTCAACATCTGGGGAAAATTTCAAAATTCTTTGAAGCAATGTGTAAAACACATCACTTCAAAGAGGGGCAAAATGTATACACCTAAAAATGGTCACATCACATAGTCTGGTAATTAATTAAATATTTTTAATATCTAATTAAATCTATGAGTTCAATTTGCGTATAAATAAATTTAAATAATTTATTTATATTTGTTCATTCTTTCATTTCGATTAAATAAATAAGTTTATTTAAATCACTTTTTAATTAATTAAATAAACATTACAATTTATTTATATTAATTATCATTTAATCTTGGCTTGAATATTTTATTCAATTAAAGATTAAATTCTTCTAATATCCACTCACAATTAAATATTCTAAATATTTAATTAAATTCTTCTAATATCCACTCACAATTAAATATTCTAAATATTTAATTAAATTCTTCTAATATCTATTCACAATTAAATATTTCAAAATATTTAATTAATTCTTCTAAAGTCACATCACAATTAAATATTCCAAAATATTTAATTAAATCTTCTATAGTCATAAAATTAAAAATCAAACTCACATAAATGAAATTAAATAAATTTGTTTATTTAATAAATTTGGGGATTATCTTCAACAACCGTGAAACAAACTGCCAAAACAGAAAAATTAATTTCTCTGTTCCTGTGCAAGCTTGTTCCCCTGGGTTGAAGGCAGGCTTCCCTTCTCTCCAACCTCCCAACATTCTCCATCTTCCTCTCAACCTCTCCATCTCTCACCATTCAAACTTACCAGACAACCTCACAACCATTGATCTTTGCCAGCCAGGATTTTGCCTGCAAAAAGCTATAAAAAGGACTGACGGGTCTTTGAAATGACAGAGAAGCTTTTAATAGAATAACTATAGCCAAATTGCAATAGCATAAGCCATTTAGCATTCATAGCATTCTAGCATCATAGCATAGCATATCATGGCCAATCATTCTCATCTCATAGCATCTTCAATTTACAGCCCCTGTGCATAATCCACAGCCCCTATGCATATCCGTATCAGTATTCTCATCTCCACCAGTATATAGGATAGAGAAGCTCCTTCCTTTGCATACTCATTCTACAGATTGCCATTTGGAGAAGCCAAACTTACACAATCTGAGAGCAACAACTTCAAAAAAATCTATGGAGATAGAGGAAGATGGAACGCCTCTGAAGAAGCTTCATTTGTTTATTTAAATTCAAATTACTTGCTTTCTTTCAGTTTAAAGTTCCATTATAGGGGAGAGGACCCAATAGTTGTGCACCCTAACTTCGCGCTTCCAATTATCCTACGTGGAAATTTCAAATCACTCCCAATTTTTTTACAGCAGCTTACTTGGCAAGTCCCCTGCTTATAACTTTCGTTTCAAGGCCACATCATCAAATATGATGCCACATCAGCATGCTTTTTGTCAAGGTGTCTAAAAAGGCCCAAAAAAAAAGTGCTACCAATACTTGTGCATTCACATCATGGATAGTTGAACGCTGATGTGGCATCACATGATTGGTTACTTTTTAGATCAAAAGAATACATTTTGTTTAATTATGGGTAGTCAAGTCACAACTATTGGCATTATACTAACAACTACTATCACAACTATTAGGCATTATATTAACAACTACTATCACAACTATTGGAACATGCCAAACTATTGGGTCCTCTCCCCTATGTGTTTTTTTTATTTCATTTTGATTATACATATTTAACATACACAGTTTTAAATGTACTAATTAGTGTATAAATGATATATTGTTGTGCAAATTTAGTCCATGATGTCACATATCTCAATCCTTATTCCTTAGTCCCTCATATCACATATAGATACTATAATTTATTTATGTGTTAGGGGAGGAATGATAGTACTATATTTATACAAAGATACATATTGAGTGATTAGAAATTGGATTATAAATGAACTTATATTGTTTTTCAAGAAAATGACTATTGAAAATGTAGTAAGGTATACGGTACAAAGGTTTGCAAGAAATTTCACTTTATGCAATTTGAATTGTCACCTATCTTAGGGAGCATAGGTGATGCAAACACTAGCATCCATGGGTCTAGGTGTCTTTGTAAATTGAAACTTCCAAGTTTCTTAGGTGGCTAGTAATAAGTTTTGTATAAATTATTGGGGTTGGGGTCACTTGTAGTTCCTTCTAAGATCATAGGAAAGGCTAGAAATAAGTGAAACTAACTTAACAACACATTAGGGAAACACACACCAAAATTAGTGTAAAAAAGTAAAGTAGGTGTGTTTTTTAACTTACACTATCCTTTTAAGAAAATAAAACATCTAAGAGCTAGAGGCTTAGATCATAGAAAATTTCTCACATAATTTCAAATTTAAACAAACATCTAGTTCAAGGGTGTTCTTTCAAAACTTTAACTTGTGTTAGTTACAATAGTGACACGGAGACATAGATTCCAAAGGTCTAAAAAATGTTTACTAGTGATCTTTTGAATGATTTTTAGATATGAAATAAGTTTTGATACTTTTTAGACTTACATATCCATTGAAAAAACTATCAATTAAACATATCAAAATCTATACAAAAGATATGTATCTATCCACTTGTTATCTTAGAACACACAATTCATATTTTAATTTTTTAATATTTATAATTTTGTTATTACGTTTTATATTTTAATAGTTATGACTTTCTTACCACTATTAATTCTTTAATAACATTAATTTAATAAATATTCTAATATTTCAATAATTTATATTTGAAAATGTTGACCAACAAAATTTATATTAAAAAAAAAAAAGTTTATATCAACATATTGAGGACCATTTAACAATAGTAAAACATAATTATTTCCACAAAGAGCGATTTTTTTTTATCTAACTATATTGAAAAATACAATTAAATCCAGAAAAATAACTCCCTAAATAAATTTCAAAAAACAATTAAAAAAATGTATGTAGAGAAGATTCTCACACCCCAATATTCTTAGATAAATAATAATATTTTTTTTTTATGGGGAAAATTCAATATTCATAAAATAAATTCAAATTATGTTATGAAACGTTTACTAAAGACTTCATACACAAGTGGAACACGTCATGTATATTGAAACATATTTGAAGGATGGAAGAATCCATTTCAAATGTACTTTGCTTAACGATGAAGCAAAGCGTGTGGACAGCGACGCCCAACACGGACATGAGTAGGCGTTGAATCTTTGAAAGCGATGTTACCTACACGTGTTAAATTCAAAACAGTTTTGTCGGAACTAAGCCTTGCTCAGTTCCGATGAAGTTTCAGAGCTCGATTTGTTTGACCAGAATCTCAGGGTGTCTATATATTTAGATCTGAAGAAGCATTTCTACAAACAGTTCGTTTGCAATGGCGGGCTCTCGTAGTGCATTAGCTCTCATAAGCATTTGCATTCTTCTGTGTCTTTCTGGTTTGGGGGATTGCAGAGTTCCCTTTCAAAGGGAAGAAGTGGTTAGAGACAAAGAGCAAAGCGTCCATCTTCTTTTTCCCAGTGAGAAGGAGGAGTTGAATGAAATAGCCAGAGAATCTCTGCCTCTGGAGAGAACCCATCTGAGGGGAAACGATGGGATTTTCCAAGGAGAAAGAAGCAGAGGCTTCGGGTTTGAGCGTCCCAGTAGTCATCTCGGCAAACTCAACCGCAGGGGACAGAGAAAGAGTGAACATATGCCTTTTCCCCTAGAATTCCCTGATGTGCAGGATGAATCCAGGGATTTCCATCCGAGAATGGATCGGCCTCTACCAGAAAAGAGTGATTTTGGCCCTGGCTTTTCAAAGGAAGAATGGAGTCAACAGAGGCATGGGCATCCAGAAGAAGAACAAAGAGAGAAAGAAAATGAGCATATGCCTTTTCCAGCAAGAGGAGTGTGGCTGGAATTCCTTCTCCATCTCTTCCCTGGACATGCTGATCCCGCAGAATTTCATCCAAGAGTAGATGAATTTTGGCCTTTGCCGGGGGAGACTGAATTTGTCCATGGCTTTCCCAACGGAGGAGAAGAGAGGCAGCACAGAGATGAAACAGGGGAGAGAAAGAGGGACAATGAACATATGCCTTTTCCAGAAGAGCAGACAGAGTCTTTTCCTCATGCCTTTCCTGTACAGGCTGAATCCACAGAATTTCGTTCAAAAGTAGAAGAATTTTTGCCTTTACCTCGGGAGAAAGATTTTGACCATGGTTTTCCAGGCGGAGAAGGAAGGCAGCCAAGGCATGGGCACGGACACGGACATGGACATGGGGAAGAAGTAAAAGAAAATGAACAGTTTCCTTTTCCAACAAAAGGAGAGCGGACAGAGTCTTTTACTTACACTTTTCCTGTGCAGGCTGAATCCACAGAATTTCATTCAAAAGTAGAGGAATTTTCGCCTTTACCACGAGAAAGAAATTTTGAGCACGGTTTTGCAGGCGGGGAAGGGAGGCAGCCAGGGCACAGGCATGCGCATGGACAGGAGGAGCAGCGTGTGTGAGGGAGAAGTTCAAGACTGAATGAAAATTCAACGTGCTCGGGCGTTGGTGACTCACTTTGTTTAGTATATTTATAGAGTAGCGTTTATGACAGCACAGACTCGTTGGTGTTAATAGAGACTATTTGTGGGTAGCATAGCAGACCTTTTTATTGTATGTAAATATTTATATGAATGTGAGTATTGTCGATATATTTGTATTAATTTATGTTGTATTTGGATTTCAAAAACTAAACAACAAATTAATATTTTGGTTTTTTATTAATTAAAATTGTATTTAAATTATATAGTATTTTCAGTTTATAATAATTAATTAGATAAACTTATATCTTATTTTGTTGTTAAAGGTGATATTATTATAATAGTGAAAATTGTATATTTATGTTTTTGGGTTGATTTTAAATGTTTTAAATGTAATAATTAGTGTATAAATGATATATTTTTGTGTAAATTTAGTTTCATCATATTATATATTTTAATCTTTATTTTTTATTTCATTATATCTCATATTGTTGCTGTTCAAATATTTATTTTTAATCCTTAGATTTAATTATTTATCACCTTAGATGAGCCCATCAACATCCTACACCTAAAGCATTTTCATATCTAATGTAAGGAATATCTCAAAAACAAAAATAAAAATAAAAATAATAAAGATAAAAATCATCCTCTGGTGAAAACCACTTTTGGTGGTGCCTTTGACAAGTAACATGGTGAAAACCTACTCCTAGGCACCATGAATAATAAATTGAACTCCGTCATCTTTTTATCATCATCCACCATCGTAGTCCAATCCTTCATCCATAGCATTCCATACCTTGTTTTACATCGAGGGAAAGTGATTACCTCTTGCTTTGGAATTAAACTTGAGACGTGTCATTTGGCGCAGTTATAAATATGGATACCTTACATAATCAATGAGTTTCATGCATTTCTTCCCTATCCCATGAACACACTTTCATCCCCCATCCCATTGATAAAATTTGATTGCCCTTCTATTAATCAACTAGCATTTTTTGATCAATAAAACCTCACACAACAATATATGCTTTCATAACTACAAACTACACATGGAACCTTTTGCTTTTAACATCAAACCTAGAACTCAATATCCACCTGGATAACATACATCTGTCACTTAGTTTTCCTTCACGAATCTTCCAAATACTTCATTCATCACTTGCCTTCATAGGATGCATCCATTTCCACATTAGGGATAATGCTCATCCGTTTATCTTATTAGCACCTTGGCAAGAGGTATTACTATTGTATGTTAGTTGACAGTTGATTGTTTAATTCTTTAATTTATCTTTGTGATCTTTGATTCATTATTGATCTTTGATTTATCTATTTGATATTTTGATAAATCTTTTGACCCATACCATGCCTACTCACAGTTTTCGTGATCATTGTATATCATGGTGTGATTTAACTAGTATATATTGGGACATGATCTATTGTTTTTGTATTTTATGTTTGTTAGTTGTTCCCTCACAAGAACCATCGAGGCTAATCACCTTAAAATGTGACGGTAACTCCTCTGCATGTTTGTTGGTTGTTCTCTCATAAGACCTACCAAGGTTAATCACCTTGAGATGTGATGGGAACTCCTCTCCATGTCTAATGGTTATCACAAAACATACTCACCAAGAGCGTCAAATGCCTTGTGAGTGTTAGGGAATCCTATTATTTGTCATTTTCTTGAGCGCACTCCATGTATTGGATGCATTGTCACCTTAGTCTTCTATACCTTGATGCATCACATCCATTGTTATATCATTTTCTCTCTTTCATCTACTTTTCTTCTAATCATTATTTTTTGAGAGCTCACTCATATTTATTTTTGCATGACTCACCTCTAAAGGGGGCATCATCATCTCATCATTCAATCTTTCATTATTTTCTCCACATGAGTGAGGCATATCACCACTTTCTTCATATTTTCTAATTCATTCTAAGATTCATAACTACTTTTATTTTCTTTGAAACAATGTTACTTTGAACATCATTTGAAAGGGGGAAATTTAGACACTAAAATAATTTCACCTTTGCCATCATCATTTCATGATATTCTATTAGTATGCATTATCAATTCATTGCCCATTTATCATCCGGTACATCTAATAACTATTCATTTAATTAAATAAGTCCTAATTATTTAATTAAATTGAGCTAACATTATTCATTAATTTAGTAATTATTTATCCATATTTAAATTCAATTATTTATTCATTTTATCCACATATTATCCTTTAAAAAATTAATTAATAATAATTTATATTAAATATGCACCTATTCATTTAATCAATTATTAAATTGTTTTTTAATCTACTTCACCTAGTTAACTATCTAGTGTATCTAGTTAACTCAAACATACTCCTAGTCCCACTCACCAACCTAGGGAAAACCTAAACAACTAAGAAAACAAGTTGGAAACAAAGGTAAAATTATTAAAAACTATTAAAAACTTAGGTCTCCAACCCTTAAAATGTTAATTTGCTAGCCATAAATAGTAAGATAGTTTCAACTACTTGAGAAATCATTGAATTTTTAATTTTACATTAGTGAATAGTATTAAATAGGTCTTATGGTTCATAATCAAGCATATTTAATATTTGTAGCATAGGTTACCATCGTCAAAAGAAGCATCTAATGATTTTATCAATATTAGTAAAAGTGATCTGGCACAAGTTCTAAGACAAATTTCAACTTTCTCCTTGATGTATCTTCTTGAATGAGGTTCTCCCTTGCCTAGGTGGCGATGACACAATTTTTAAGGTGTGAAATTTCCTTTTAAAAATATAACTTTTCCTAGGATCTCCAAATCATATGTGGCATGTCATCTTTTACACAAATAAAGCACATCATGACTCAAATTATTGCACAGACGGTTGCCGTTGCACCAAAAGATCAACTTGTTAATGCTCGATACAACTACCAGAGTTAATGAATCCATGGGAGGTGGTTAAGCCATGTCATGAACCCGAGCGATGCACTACACAATACAAAGAGACCAAGGGAGCACACATTGCAACAATCCCCACCAATGCAAGTGAGGGGTTCAAACCCATGACCTAGGATCTGATACCAATTATTACACAAACAGTTGTCGTTGCACCAAAATATCGACTTATTAATGCCCACTACAACTGCCAAAGTTAATGAGTCCATAGGAGGTAGTTAGGCCATGTTATGAACCTGAGTGCTACATTGCACAACACAAGGAGACCAAGGGCACACACCTTGCAACACAAATAACCACCTTATAAACTATAAATCTCGATAAATAATAATGTATTGTCAAGATTCAATCCTCTTCTTTATTAGGATCTCCAAGTTTTGCACCAAAATGTCCATCTCTTCTTTCAACCAAATGGAAAATTTCTTGCAATAGTGTGACAAGTTTCTACCTCAAACAATACTCCTACTTTAATTAAGGCATCCAAGTTCTCACAACAAAAATGATTAGTTTTTCTACCTCTTATTAGCTACTTATCCTTATTTAAGAAGTAACAAGTCCATTTCAAGTGATCATGATTCTAAGAGTTAGTCTACTTATCTTCTTTTACTACTATTCCTACAACCATGACACGAGGAAACATAAAATTCCTTATAAAACCTTATCATTTCTAACTCTAATCTACTATAGAGGAGGCATACTTAAACCCTAGCAAATAATATTCTTTAAAATAATATATTTATATCCTTATAATATTATCTATAAGCCATGTCATATTGGGTGTTTCTAATAGACACACCACCCAATTTGGCCATCTTGCCTTGTGACCATCAACCTAGAATTCTTACTTTTCTTAGAGGCCAACCTAAGTATCATGCCTACTTTTCCTCCTATCCACTATTACAATGGGGTATTCAACTACATAGATCTTAATGTAATTTTATCATCCTGACATTGCATGTCTCTTAGAGTTGTTGGTTTGCATCGGTTATGTTTTTTCAGTTTATGTAACTTTGAATTTCTCTCATAAAGATCCTTTGGTTATTCAATCTATTTCATATTTCTAACACTCCTTCATAAAACTGTACTTTTTCAAATTCGCCAATAACTTTTCCTCCTTAAAGCCTTTATACGACTTGTATAATATGCAACAAATGCTCTTTCTTGCTGCTACTAAAAGTCAAAATTTCATTGAGATAAACTATCACAAGTTTTCCTAAAAAATGGTTTTAGCACTTCGTTCATAAATCACATAAACATTTTGGGTGTATTTGTTAATATGAAGGAAATTACTAACCACTCATACAACCCCTCATTGGTCTTATAAGAAATCTTCCACTCATCACCCTCTCTTATCCTAATTTGGTGATATCCACTCTTTAAATCTTTTTTGGTAAAATACTTAGCCCTCCCCAAACAGTCCATGATATCATCCATTCTTGGTAAACGAAAATGATACTTGATTGTTATTTTGTTGATGGATCTTGAGTTTGTGCATATTCTCTATTCACCATCCTTCTTTGGTGCTAACACAACTAGTATAACACATGGGCTAAGGATTTCTTTAATTAGTCTTATTTCCAATAATTGTTTCACTTTCTTGTTCACCTCTTCATTTTTTTAGGTGTCAACCTATAGGAAGCCTTATTGGGTAAACTTTCCCCTGGAATAAACTCAATATGATGATTAATGCTCCTCATAGGTGGTATTCTTTCAAGAAATTCCTTGGACACAATTTCCTCATATTCTTCCAGCAACCCCTTTACTTCTAAAGGTGTGTCACTACTGTTAGTTGTTGCATCTACTTGTAGCTCCTTGGGAACCACTGCAAAACATAGTTTTTTCCCCTTAATATCTTTCAAAAATTATTTTCTTGCAACTAGTAGTGTTTTGGGACCACTTTCCACCTCTTCTTTCTAGTTACCAATGATGTAAGAGTGTGTTTTCTTCCATTTTTCTCCAAAGTGTAATTGTTTTCTCTTCCATTATGGATTTCCTTCCTATCAAATTGTCATATCCTCTCTAAGAGTAAGTGGCATATGTCCATAGGTATGATATCACACCACACCTCATCTTCATAAGTGCCTATTAGAAAATTTACTAGGAATTACTAACCAACTAAGACTCGCTGCCCTTTTTGTAACCATGACACCTTGTAAGGGGTAGGGTGAGCTATTCTTTTGAGCCCCAACTTATCCACCATTTCAATTGAAACCAGATTACCAATGATGCCACTATCTATTATGACCTTGCAAAATTTTCCACCCGACTTACATATTATTCTAAACAAACTTTTTTTAGACAAGTTCATCTTCTCTTTTGGATAGTTTCAACAACATCCTCTTCATCATAAGTTATTATCCCCTCTTAGGTTTACTAGTTGACTAACAAACCATGTAGACTTGATATCTCCTTTGACTATGTGTACACTTGCAACCCTTGTTCTCCTTGATCCTTTTGGTCTATGCTGTGGGTATTCATAGAATCTATGGCTTGACTGCCCATAAGTGAAGTATGTGCCTTGGGACCTTTTCCTTGGCCTCTTCCATACCTATCTCTACCTCTCATAGGGTGTGGTCTTGATCTTGTTTCATCTCTCTCCTTTTGACTTTTTGAAGGGCTAGCCTCCTTACCATGGTTGTATTTTTTTTGTTGATGCCCTTTGCCTTTGCTAAACCTACCTCTACTTATGATTATTCCTTGCTTCCTTTCCAATTTCTCCTTTTCCTTTAGAACATACTAGTATGCTTCTTCCACAATTCACAACCTTACCATACTTAGCCCATCTTGAATATTCAACCTCAATCCATTAACATGTCTAGCCACATTTTCATGGTCCAATTTATTATGGATAGATCTTATAGAAATTTTGTAAAACCCCTCTATATAGGCCTTCACACTTAACTCTCTTTGTCTTAAATTTTGCAATTCCTTGAGAAGTCTAAGTTGATAATTACCAGGTAGAAATTTAATCTTCATTTTGCTTACCATTTGATCCCATTAAGTGATCTTATCCCTATTATTTTTTCTTCTCTCAACCTACACTCTTTCCAGTAGAGTGTTGCATTCCCTTTCAATTTTGTTTGAGCAACCTTCACTTTTTTAGGGTCCTCCACTTCATCATACTCAAAGTATTCCTCCATCTCTATTATCCAATCAATTAATTTTTTTGGTTCTAAACTTCCTAAGAAGCTTGGTAATTTCACCCTTGTTCCTTTTCCAATGTTAGAAATAGTTCTTATAAACCTTCTTTCTCTTACATCCATATCTCCATCTACATTTTCACCTTCTTGTCTAGCAATATCTACTCCTTCTTCATCTTCACTATCAATACCTCCATGTGCCCTACCTCTCATCATTCCACCTTCTAATGCATCCATTCTTGCTTGCACTCCTCTTAGAGCTTCTAGTACCTCATCTATCTTTCTCACTACGTTTTTAGCTACAACCTTTGCCATCCTTCTCCTTGGTGAAATTTGGGTACTCTAATTCTCATTCCTTTCCTTTCCTCCTTATCACAGTCTTCCTGGCTACAATATCCCTTGTTGTAGGGATACACCCATAGTCACACTCATAGGGCTTCCTTCAACCTCAGTCTCAAGACACTATCTTTCTTATCAAAGTTGTAGATGAACTTTGATACCATGTTGATGGCACTCACCCCTTCATAAACACCTGAAAACCAAAATAAACAAGAGCTAGCATGTGAGTAAGGGAGGTTGTGTTATTGTAAGCAACTCACACAACCACTATCAAAATTTAAACGATTTTTGTAAGTCAAATATGGATCTAAAGGACTTAAAATAAACTAGATAGACAAATAACTATATTATTGTCCAAACCATAATGATTGTTGTAGATAATGAAGCTTATGTTGTAGGTGACAAAACCCAATTCCCAAATCATAAAATACTCAAAGCTTGCACAGACAAGGGTGAAGCCATAATAGTGGTTTACAATTTGATGGAGGAAGGAAAATTGAGAAAAAATGACCCCATGGCAAAAAAATTGGTTTTAGGGGTTCGCATGAACCTACAAGTTCGACCGAACCATAAAGGGGTTCGATCGAACTAGGGTTCGAGCGAACCCATTAATTATTGGGCCCACATTTCCTGCCCAAAAAATAAAGGAAAAATGCATATTAATGGGGGTTCAATGAACCCTGGTTCGCTAGAACCCCCCTTTTCCCTAATTTTTTAATTTGTTCACACAAAAAACCTAAATTTTTACGCTTTGAAGCTTTGGTTGAGGATGAAAATGGGGGAATATTTAGAAACCAAACTTGGAATCAAGTAGCCTTGGAACGAGCTATCCAATGAATATAATTTTAATATGTTTTGGTTTTATTATGTATTTGTTTTTTAGTTTTATTAAACATAGGTTTTTCATCAAAATGAAGGTCTTTGTTTTGCACATGTGGAAAAATAGCAGATTATCAAAAAAAATTGAAAAATATGAGGGCACCAGATATTGAAGTCCTTGATCCAACCCAAAAAAAAAAAGAATTTTGATATATACAAAAAAAGTTATGCATTATACTGTCGCGCTATGTTTGAATTGTCATTTGATTGACTTCAAAACTTGATTAAAGAAAAAATATTCAATAAAAAAATATCTAACCAAGTGGAAGCAGTAGATATCAGAGTCACAAATATAAATTCGAAAGAATTGGAATTTTATCCTTCATGGAAAAAAAGTTATGCGTTATACGGTGTGCATCACTTTTTTAAAATGTTGTTTTTTGAAAAATACTAGTTTTTGTGGGAGATGGAAAAATAAGTGCAATCTAATTTTAAAAAATTTGAAAAAATATTTTTAGAATCTATAGACAAAATGTGACGAGACTCTAGTTTGCATCATTTTCAAATTCCTCATGGTTTAGCCGCTATAGGTGCCTGAATGTGAAGATTTAGTTAAAAATTAAAAATTCAGTGTCCAGTTTGGCCAAAAATTGTAAACCACTATTGTGGGATCACCCACAGAAAATAACTCACTCTGAGTAGCAATCTCACAAAATTAACATTCACAAAATAGGCACACTTCAAAGAATAAAAACATTCTTTGAACAAGCAATATTGTTTTATATTCAATTTAGAAATACATCTTTTACAACAATTTTAGACGCATTTAAAAAAGCATTTGGAAAAATAGAGCTTCCTTTGTTATTCCTCTTTCCTCCTTTTTGTTTGCTATGTGTTCCTCTGCGTTATCCTTTTTCTTTTTGATTGGATTTTTCTTGCTGCCCTCTTTTGTTCTCTTTTGTCCTCCTTCCCTGTCTCCTCTCTTCCCCTCTTTTTTTTATTCCTTTCAACGATATTCTTCTTCTCCACAACCACCAAATCTAGAAGCTTCTTCCCCAAAAATCCCACCTAAAATTGGTTGCAACACTCAAAATCCATCATTAATGCCCCAACTACTCCCTTCTTGGTTCAAAATTCTCACTCAATTTTCTACTCCTTCAATTCCCTTCATTGTTGCTCATTAATGAGCCACAGGTAAATACTTTTGCCTCAAAATAAATAAAAATAAAAATAAATTCAAAAACTCAACAACTCAATACGATGGCGGGGAATAATAAAAAATCTTGCTTTGAGGCATGATGCCTCTATGTCATTAGGTGTCTCCTTGGCCAAAAGTGGGCATTTGGGAAGATTGTTGAGCAAGGAAATGTGATAGGATCTCCTTTGCTAGAATTTTTAATTCACCATATTTTTTGGTGAGGTTGCAATGGGAATTTGATATGTGTTACTGTTACCTAGTTTTCACCCTCAGGCTCAATCAGGTAGAATATCATGTGACAGGGATTCCATTAGGTCCGAATGCTTTAAACCAGGGAACATATCAGCGTGAGAATGGCAGGATCCCCCCGATCCATTTTTTGAAATGTTTGTGTTGCCTATCGACAAGACATTTCTGATATCATAATGATTTGTTTTCACATACAAATAGCTTTCGACATGATATTCACATGGTCTTGGTGACAGTGGAAAGATATATCGGCATGAGTTGTGTTCACCGCTGAGAGGTCTTACCGAATGAGTTGGGTCTCACCGACTAACTCATGAGGTGCTCCATTGGCGTAAGTAATCCCTATCGGCATGTTGTTTCGTCGAGTGCTTTGTGTCTTGCCGACCGACACAAGAAAGGTTATATCGACAAGACTTATTTGATGTCACAGTGATTGGGATCCATCTCCAGGCATCTATCGGCGTGACATTCTCTTTCGTTTTGGCGACAAAAAAGGAACATATCGGCAGAAGTTTAAGGCTTCGGTGAAGGGTCATAGCGAAAAGGTTATGTCTCCTCAACCGTGCACCGAAAGGTCTTATCGGAATAAAGAGATTTCACCAAAATGTCATGCTGATTTGTGGAAGGTCTCGCCGAAAGCAAAGGTCTCCCCGAAACAAAACAAAGCTCAGCAAGAGGCAAAGGGTTTGACAACAGGTCTCGGCGAAAGGAGACGGTCTTACCAATCAAAGGGAGGCCCCACCAAAACATGAAGGGCTCGCCAACAGTTGAATATTTCACCCTAAGGTCTTGCCAACACCGGGAAGTCTTGGCAACATGTAAGGTATAGTCGGCAAAGGTCTCATCGACCAGTGGAGCCTCCCAAATAAAAAGCAATTTCAGCCAAAGGATAGGGGTCTCAGCGAAATGTTTTTGCTGAGATGGAGATGTCTCCCGACTGAAAGATAAAGGACGGGGGTCTTGATATGTTTGTCTTCGGCAAGAGTCTCGCCGATCATGAAGACTTTGGCAAGAGCATTGGATATCGGTGTGGGGTCATGCCGAAGTGTAGATGTCTCACCGACAACAAAGGGGAGCTCAGCGAATGATGTTGGTTTCAATGAAAGATGGTGGGATCGCCGTGATGTCTCAACGATGCGAAATGTCTTGTCGATGCCAAAGGAACCTGAGGGGCAAAAGGAGGTCGGCAAGATGTCTTCCTGAAAGGAAGGACCTTCAGTGTAGTGCCCGACCGTCGGAGTGATGTCTTACCGATGGGGAGTGGTCTCAGCGACAAAAATGATATTGGCATGACTAATAAGGCCCGCTATAGCCTCTCGTCGATGAATGTTTCTCTTGCTGAAGTGGAACAAAGTTTCTCTTGCCGAAGTGGAACAGAGTAAGCCCTCACTAGAGCAAGGTGCCTTTGGCACAACCTCTTGCCGATAAAGCTATGTCCTACTGACAGGAAACCAACGAAGGTCTCCCCGACCCGAGAAGGTCTCGTCGACTTTGGAGCATAGCGGTAAGATAATGGAGCTTCGGTGAGAGGTCATGTTGACAACCTGGGGTCTCACCAGGTGTCTTGCCGAATGAGGAGGAGTTCACTAGGAGGTTTGAGTTCGCCATGAAGTCAACAAAGAGAAGGAGGAAGCTTCGTCGTGACACCCCGACTTACTAGTGAATGTCTCCCCGAAAGAGCATAATGCGCACGGTAAAGGGTCTTCTCGATTGCGATTGTCTTGGCAATCAGGGAGGCAATATCGATATGAGCTTTAGAGCTTGATAAAAGGTCTCCCCGAGAGTTTCATGTTATGCCGATAGTTTCAGGGAGCATAACTGCATCGGCGAGACACTCCTAGTGTCTCGTCGAGATGCGTTTTCGCCTGAGAGGGCTCTTGACTGAATTGGAACCCATGTAGAATGTGCCCAGCCAATCATAGAAGGCTGAGACAAGTCATGGCGGTCTGACCCGAATGAAGAATGTCAACTCTGGATGAATGACACGCAAATCAGAGTGAGCTTAGGGCATTCAAGGCATTTAGCTGAGGTGTTTCGAGCAAGACACGATGCCAGGATTAGAGTAAATACGGTGGTTGCAGAAAGATCAAGAGGATTCTCCGGGGAATGATCTTCACCAACATGGACACGCAGGGGTCAACATTAAATTTAGCAAAAGATCTAAGGAGAAAATCCTATCCCGAATTAGGATATTTTTGTAAGCCCTAAGGGGCATTGTAGCTTGGTATATAAGGCATTTTTTTCCTTTTTGTAAACAGTTCCGATGTATGCTCCTCTGAAGTCTGTGACCCTTTTGCAGTCCTCTCTCAGACTAGCATGTTTCTGTAACTCAATTTGGAACATAATATACAAAATCTACCTTGGTTACCATTGATGGTCCATCTTTTGTCTTCTGATTCTTGTGAAGTATTGTGCATTCTTTTTTGATTCATTGAGCTACTCAGTGAAATATTCTCTTTTCTTATAGCTTTTGTTTCATGTCGTGCCTTTCTTTGCAAAAGTAGTATCATGTAGGTTACAAACTGTGTTTACTTAATCCTGCACATGAGCTTCTAGTTTGTGAAAATCCGCCTTTCCTCCTTGAAGGCATGTGCATGTCAAACCTGCTTGTATGCATGATCTACAGGATCTTGTTGTGCAGTCCCATGGCTGTCACCAGTATTCAAGTGTAAATCGAGTATCTCATTGTTCCTGTCATTTTGGTGTATCACCCTAGGTTTTAATTTTCATTGTTTATGTATTCTCTTTCTCTTTTTCCCTTTACAGATTAGTAGTCTAGGTGATACCAAAGGAAGCCGACCTTCTCCGAAGGTTCATTTCAATCATAGGTGACCCATAGCCTTGAGATGATCCCATGTTGCTCTAGAAAGCTCAGTTTTTATAAACTTTGCACAGGGTGCAATTCTAGGTGACAACAGTTACAACACTTTGATACACTACATATTGTTAATTTTAATGGTCTTTTGCTCATTGCATAAGAATATCTAGAGCTTTGGAGAACAATTTTTAAATAGATCTAGTTGTTAAATATCACGCCTCTATTATGGTTATTATTTATTATTCTAATGGTTGAATTTGATTTTATAACCCCCATGAGGCACTAGTCTTGAAAAATTGACCTTCCATATGCTTAAAATAAAGAAAATATTTAATTGATAACTTATGAGTAGAGAATTAATTATTATGTACTTCATGATTCAACATATACCCAAGAAAACATTTGAAGTAAACCTTGAATGTATGTATCTTAAGATAATCATGTTACTCTCCTATGCCCAACCAAACCTTAAGGGAAGATGAGTTTACCCACTCTTATCAATTGTCTTTTTATTCCTCACTCTTTGTTGATGAGCTAGTTTATCCACCTTTAGTAATGACATATCCCTAGCCTTGAGTGGATTGATCTCTCTAGAAGCATGAGTAGAAATTTCGAGACCCAACAATTTTAAATTGAAAAAACTTATAAAAGACATATCAAATGAAACTCATCACTTTGGGCATTATATTCAACATGGAGAGTGTTGGTGATCTAATGTGTGAGTCCTATATCCCTAAGGATGGTGATCTCTCAAGTGCCAAGGGTGTCAAACATGGCAAGAGTATCACACAAACTATATTCAAGTTGGGAAACTAAGGACCAAATACTGAAGTGGATAATACTCCTTCACTTCTAGCTGTAATAAACCAAGGGGGGTTTCCCTAAGGTGTTACAATAAATATTACAACAAAAAAACACTAATCTTGTCACAAACATACCCACTACATAGTGCACCCCTACTTTAGTTGTCACTCCATACCTAAATATTGCATTTCCATTCTCAAGGTCAAGAATTTTATTATAAAAAAATAATCTACCACATAAATTTCAATGAATGTATTTGTGATGTGGCAAAAAGGGATTTAGGGTCTAAATCAAACTTATTCCAATATCACAAGACATCATATCAAATATTATTTACTTATTTACTTCTATTATTTACTTATTTGTTTATTCACTTATTTACTTCTATTATTTCAAATATTAATGCTATTATAAGTCATCCAACTATAGGACATCATGGTTGAGAATAGTAGGAGTGGAACTAGCTTTATATACTATTACTATTGTATTATTAAGGTAATTATCTTAGTGGTTTATAGATCAGTGGAGCAATAAGATCTAGGTAGGGAATGTATGTCTACATACGAGAGAAATGATAAACATGATAAATAATAAAATGTGTTAGAAAATGTGTGAATATGTATAAGATAAGATTACATGCATATGAAAATGTGACTAATAAAGATTGATAAAAAATTTAAAAAATAAATTTAATTATACATGAAATTATATTAATTATCTATACATAATTAAATTAAAACATACTTTTAAAATACACAAACCAAAAGTCCAAGAAAAACAACCAGCTAAACAACCAAAAAAAAATAAAAAAAATACACAAACCAAATTCAAATTGACATGAAATTACAACATAAAAATAAAATGTCAAAACAACAATAAGTCCATCCCATCCCTTCCCCACCTTCACTACCTCCTAATAGAAACCAAAAAAGAAAGGAAAGAGAGGAGATAAACTAATGATATAGAGGCAGTAAAAGAAAACATCTAGTGAGATAAAAATAAAATAAATTAATGAAAATAAATATTAGAGGTTTAAGTGATGCAGAACGGCTAACGGGAGAAACTAATGATAGAGAAGAGAAGCACTAATGATTCTGTTCACAAGATCCTCCAATTTTACTTTGAGTGCTCATCTCCGCAACCAGTCTACTGATGTGCAGGCACACAGCGGCAATATTATAGACTCTTGCTTAAAACCATACGCTTTAAAAAATGGGTATCCCAATCAACACTATCTCTCTACAACCCATACGCAGATTAACACGCTTGATTTCCAGAAAGACAAAGTAAGGCCTTCAAAGGCAAAGATCCATAATAACTTGGAGGAGCCTGATGTCTATGACAGCCACGAGGCCAACCATGATGTTGACGAGGATGCGGGATATATGCAACAGCTGAAAGAAGGTAAATATACATGCATCTGCACAAAATTCCTGCTGGTTTTTTCTTTAATAATTTCTTCTTATTACATTGCTTTATATTTGGTGGCCTTATATCTGCCAATAGGTGCTTGGTAATACCTCAGGTTTAGGGCTGGTGGGCAATAATGTTATGCGAACGAACCTAGAAAAATTAGGACACACTGTGTAAATGTCCCTGCCTAATTTGTCTTCACGTGGTGAGGCTGGATTGGCAAGGTCCTGTTTACTCCCAAGCCTGGTTTGTAGGTCATATTCCAAGAGGGCATTTTCACAAACAACCATTTGGTTGACGTTTGTTTTACAATTGAAAGCATATCCATAAAACGAAGTTGCGAGTTTACCATCCTTATGGTTGCTAGGATATTGTTTGGTAAAGCTCCTTAAAATAATATATGTCAAAAATTCAGGTGATAAAATCATTACTATGAAATGCATTATATGTGAATTAATAGAACCATTCCTTTCAATACATTTTTTGAAAATTACATGCTGAGTGGCTCCCATGGTGCAGGTCTGTGAAGCCATAGAGGAGGCATAGGTTTGCATCTGGAGGGAGGTAGAGTGTGTATTCTTAGTAAATAAGAAAAATTCACTAATGGTGTGAGGAGGGTGGGAAATGGTAGAGGTATGGGGTCTTTTAGACTAAATGGAAGTCTTGCCTGATGGTCACCTAGAAAAACTTTCTTAACCTTTATTGGTCTGTACAATACTGGAAACAATTAAAAGTGTAGCCTCATAAATTGTCGACCTTAACAATTTCACACAATGTTTAGCCCCCCTTTATGTGTTTGGACCTAATTATGCTAATAATTTGCCCATTTTATTATTGTTTTTGAAAAATCAGGATATAATTGGAAATTAATATTTAATTATTTATTTAACAATTAATGGTAATAAAAGCCGCAAAATAGGTCTGGTCTAGGGTGCCATCGCCCTTGACCAGCCTATTTTGACTCAATTTTGAATATGCTATTGTCGGCATTTTATGTTTGCAAATTCAAATTCATTTGTTGGCTTTTTACAATTAATTTTGTGGGAAATGAAAAAATGCATATAAATACAAGTCTTTTCCACCATTTGAAATTAGAATGGAAAATTTGAGCAAGCAAGCATCCTAAAAAGTAATCAAGAGCAGAATAAGCAGCATTATTACAACAATTTCATTAGTGAAGTTTCATGTTAGCAATGCATCAAGTTTATGAGTAAGATTGTTCATGTTTTGTGAGTACTAACACTTGCAGGAGTCCCTATCAATAGGCAAATCTTCCTTGCATGAGATGTGTATCATGACTTTAGTCCATCAAGGAGATCAAATCTGAGTGGTAAGTTGCAACACTTGTCATTTATCACTTGTTTTTATCCATTTGCCTCTCCTTGACTAAGGATAAACACTCTTTACATCATCATTGCCATTGTGGAGGTGGAAACATCAAATGGGGTTTGACTTAGGCAAGCCCCTATATGGCACAACCCTTTCTCCCCTCTTTTGTTTATAGGTAATAGATTTGAAGTGGATTTGAGAGAAGATTGAAGACTTAATTGCAAGATCAAACATTCAAACCTCCTATTTCAACAAATTAGGGTAAGAAGGATTATTCATCAATAAATAGAGTTCAAAAGTTGAGTCTAGGAGGAAAAAGGCTATAGACTGTGATCTACCTGTACCTGTTCATAAATTCTGGAGATTTGCAATTTCCAGTCTAGGGCGCCACTACCCCTAACCAAGCAATTTCAGCCCTAATTTTCATGCTAGGTTCCTTTGTCTTTGTATTCTGCTATTCTTTCATTAGCTTCTGTGTTTTAGTCTTGCATTTTCTGTATTCATATCAGTTTGTTGTAGATTCATAGTTAACCTAATTCATTTGCACATCACACAACACATTCAATATCAAATCACTTGACACACAAACACAAAGAGGACCAAAACCCCGATCAATCATTCTAACTCTTCCATTGAGGATAGTAGCCAAGTGGTCTTATGTGATCAATTCTAGTTCCTCTCTAATGTAATGTCGGGAAAGGTGTGATTTAGACTCTAGATCCCTTTTCCTACATAACAAGAAGAAACGAGAATATGCAAAATTTCGTTAAGTAGTTAATGGACATATCAAGTGCATATTGGGTTGTATGTTCTCTGTGTCCAATTATGAAGTATAATGAACTTCTTGGATCATCTTTCCATCTCATTATACTGAATTTTACTCATCAAAAACAATAGTGAGATTGGTGCAATTACGAAGTTTTATGACTTTTGGTCATAACATCATTGTTAAAGTTTTCGCCACTTGAAAATGATAAAATTTGGGAGAATTGGTCATTTTTGTGTGGTCTAGACTCTACAATCTATATATATTGATATCTAGGGGACTCAACAGCCAAACAACTTGGATCAGCATGGCCTGAACACTTTTTGCATGAACGTGGAAATCAACAAGGCAAGCCCCAATAACCCCCAGGCCAATACTAGGATGCCTCCAATCCCGACCGATAGGGTGAATAGGATTTGAACTTGGGTGGGCTGCTACCACACACTTAGAGCAAGCAACCGCACCACTCGAGCTAAACCTTGGGGGCTAAAATTAAACCAGGGATGTACCCCTTGGACGACATGCAAATGCCCCACTCCACATGCTGTGGGTAAATCAGGATACAAGATTGTGGGGGCCCCTCAATTGTTGACGGGGTAGAGTGTAACCCCATGAGGTTTGAACCTTGGTTGACAACACTACAGACAAAAAGCCCCACCGTCACACCATAGAGTTTTCCCTTACAATAATTTACTTTTGAAACACTACTAATATATTTAATATACTTGCAGGTAAGATACGCCAAAACCACATCAAATCGGGGCCTTACAAGCATTATTGAATACTAAATTTATGTCCATACGACTAAGCCTTATCAAGTGTCATGCCTCTATATAGAACATAGCCGAAGCTTGCATTATGGAATGTTTAATTTGAATGAGTAAAGTTATATCTTTTGGATGGATATCTTTAAAATATGATTATTAAGTTCAGTTGGAATGGTCATTGTCAAGGTTACATTGTTTTGTTACGACAATTCCTATTACATAACTAAGGGATTAAAAAAGTGACTCCTTATACCGAATAAATTATGACAAACATGTAATTGAAGCAATACATTGTAAATCTTTTAAAAGTGGTAGATGATAGACATTCTAGATAACCAAAAGTGGGCTCCATCCATTTATAAGATTTAAAGTTTTTATCACAATGAATATGCACATCTTGTCCAGTCGGTCATGGCTTTTGGAGAAACGACTCACACCTGAACCGTGAAAAGGACCAGCCACAAAGTTGGCCAGTAGCTCAGTGGTAGAACACCCTAGCAGCAAACAGGAGGTCCTAGGTTTGAGTCCTTGCTGGTCCATTGGTCTAGTGGCAAGGCTGAGCAATTGCTGTGATAATGAGCTGGGTTTAAGCCTCATTGGACATGCTTTCTTTGTTAAAACAAACATCATAGTGCAAGCTACACTTAGAAATTTTAACAGAATAGAAAATCCTGTGGGCGTGGCTTCTTAGTACAGTCAAGTTTTGTTATCAATCAACTTCCTTTTATCTGCATACAAACATGGGGGAGAGCCACTGAATGTCAATACATTTACCTTCATTGCAATAGGAGTTTGTAAATGGTGCTAAATTATTTTGGAGAGGTAAGTATGAGAAACTAGAACGGCTAGAATCGGGAAAGGATAGGGACATCTGGGTAGAGTTCTATTTTGTTCCTAACAAAAACCTGCAGTTATATCTGGAATATCTCCATCAACTAAAATAAATCGGGGCTGAATTTATGAATATTAATGCCAAAATCTGTTAATAATAGGAAATAACTGTATCAGCAGTATCTGTTGATATAAATGCTTTCATGTGACCTAAGCGGAACTACAAAATAGCTTAGAACCTGGAAGGTGAAGGCTGAAATGAAAGGTTGGAATTTGTTTTCTTTCTTTCTTTAAATTGAAGTAAAGTTTATGGAAACAAATTTAAACTATAAGTTGAGATAGAGTAACTGAAACCACACAATGAAAATTTACTATCACATAAAATAATAATTTAAATTGAAGATAAGGCGATAAGAAACTTTACCAAGAAGATATGGATGCCAACTTTGGTTGACAAACCTCTCAGTGCAGCATTGGTGCTATGCTTGGCCAAGAACTAGTCTTCTAAAGACTCTTTTTAAGCATGATACTTGGAAGGCATTATATATGCTGGTTTTTGAAGGACGTTCAAGTGTATATGCTACTTCCCTTATTCATGCCATTAACTTAAGTCCTATGATTTCTGGGCTTGAGTTTCCCTTTTGCCTTATGAGAATTTCTCATTTATATGATTGCAATCTCAAAATGACCTACTTTGATTTCTCGTTCACTTCATTGTTGAAATATGTTGGGCTTTTGTCTTATAGGGGGAAAAATAATATGTTCTGCACATGGTTCCCCTGTTTCAAATGTGCTTGTCATCTACCCGTTGGCTGCTGAGAAGACTGATCTCTGAACAGATCTGAGGAGTCTTTTAGGCTTTGGGTTTTAATTGAAACATGCAAGTCTTTAAAGCAACAATGTTGGCAAATTTAGGTTATCTTTCCTTGGGTTAGTTCCTTTAGTTTTTTTTTGCTTTGAGCTTGGTTTGCTTGCACTTGAAAGGATACCTATAACAGTGATCAAATGGTGTTCCTCCTTGAATTTCATGTACAATTAATCCCGTTTCTTGCTGAATTTGCCAAAAATCTTCGGTCATTGTATCCTCATGGCTAGATTGTCTGCATCGGTGGCTGCTGTCCTTTCTTTAGTCTCGCTTTTACCCTCATGAACATTCTTTGAAACCAACTTATTCATGATCTTTTGAAAAGGAGAAGAAATTTTGCTTATTCATGATCTTTTGGACTTGGAACTTATTTGATTTATTCTTTGTGACTAGTTTCAGTTATCTCTGGCTGATATTCTTCTACCACTTCAATTTTATGAATCCTTCCAGGCGTTTTTGATTTATGCCTCTTCACCCATTCTCTTTACAATCAAATCATAATCCCTTAGTGCAAATCAGGAGAGTTGACTTTAGTCCTTTCTTTAGATTTTAGATTTATCTCTAAGAGTAGGAAATTTGAGAGGGTTTTGTTGTTGAAGGGTGACTTCAAGCAACTTTTGGATAAGCTTATGGATGTTGTATGGCCTCCTCAAGGTTCCTAGGCCTCAAGGCCTTAAAGATAGTCCTATATAATTGTCTAGTCCATCAATATACATTCTCTTCAAACTTTGTGGAATATCCTTTTCAAGTAGACAAACGCGTCAAAATATTGAATAGAAGGTTAGAGCCCCATGTTTTTTTATGCTTTTAAATGCTAGAAAGTAGTCTTATAGAATATTTGGTACTAAGTTTTCCCAATATCAAATATTTTCCGCATATGACACCCACATTAAATATTTATTCCAATGTCACATACAACATGAAGTGTCTCTAAGAATGCCTAACTCATGTGATGTATGCATCCCTAGGATGCACCACAATTAATTATTATTTTTATATTATAAACATTATTATTATGCAAGGTGTATAATAGCACACCTTTCCCAACACAAATATGGTCCATGTGAACACTGAAATAGTGCAAGGAACCTGCAAATAAAATAATGAAAATACACAAATATACACAAAAAATAAGAGCAAGAGAGTGCTTGTATATTGAGTTCATGGTGCCACTTTGAGGGGACAATCCTCTAAATATAGCATAAACACCAATTACAATATTCAAGATGCCTCTCTTGCCTAAATACAACTACATATAGCTAACAACCAAAGGTAAATACTTTATTCTAACCAACTAATAGGATGACCTACAAAGCATGTGGGATAGATAGTTTTAAGTCTGTACCCTCCCTCCCCCTCCTCTTGACCCCCTCAAAAAAGCTTTGGCTTTGTCCTTAAAGATTGAGATGTGGACATTGTTACAAAATGATTGTTGGCTACCACTTTGTGTCTTTAGGCTTCATTCCTTGCCACTACATCAAAACTTGCTTGGCAGTGCAAGTGCAAAATTACCTCTCATGGGTTTCTAAGATTGTTGTAGCTTTTAAATAGAGTGAGCCATCATCCAATCTTAGAAGAGATGTTTACACCCTCATGGTCGGGCCAATAAATTTTGAGGCAAGAGACATGGAAGACTGGGTGGATCTTCATAGTAGATGGAAGGGCAAGTTGGTAGCCTACTCCCCCTAATATGTTTGATCACTGATTCGTCCCTAGTAGAGCCCGGATATGATTCAGATTCGTGATTCGGGTTTGAAACGATACAAATTCGGCTAGGGTTCGGTTTTCAACTTGCGGATTGCAATTTTTGGAATCTTGGGCTCAGAAGACCTAGCTACCGGAAGGAGAGATGGAGATTAGGCTCCTGGAGAATAACTACTTTATGGTTTCCTTTGATTGCATGGTTGATCAGAATAGGATTTTTGAGGGGAGTCCCTATTTCTATAACCAAGTGGGCATGTTTATGAAGCCATGGCATGCGGGCTTCAATCCAACTGAAGAGCTCCCTAATAGGGTTCCAGTTTGGGTTTGGCTATCATGGTTTCTGGTTGAATGCTAGGGAGAGGATGTTTTGCATTTGGTGGCTTCAATGCTTGGTAAACCTGTTGGGTCTTCTCAACAGACACAATTTAAAAAGGTAATGATTTTTTCTCGTATCTATGTGGAAATTGATTTAAGCAAGCCATTGCCAAATTTTATGGAAGTGAGTGCAGGATCATACACATGGTTGCATCAATTAGACTATGAAACTCTACCTTTTTTATGTTGATTTTGTCATGAATATGGACACTTGCAGCGCAGGTGCCCTAGGGCTAAGCTGGTGGTGCCCTAGCCTTCCCAACCTCCTTGCAATCCGCCTAGAGTTGATAAGGGGAAGGAACCTATTCTGGGTGATGGTACTAGAGAGGATGGATTAATCCCTGTCAAAGCTCACAATAGGAATCGGGGGAAAAAGAGGACCCTGGGGGAGAGGCAGGATGATGACACTTTTAATAGGTTCTAGGTGTTGGATGATCTCAGCCAATAAGAAGAGAATCTGGTTTTGATGAATTTGGATCAGGGAACTTTGGGTACAGGAAAGGATGGACCTCCTTTGGAGGCTATGCAAGTTGTGCAAGATGTGGGTGTTGGGCAGATGGACACGAATCAATAGCTGATTGTCCAGGTTGTGTCAGATCCTGTTATTGGATTTTTGAAGAATGGGGGAGATGGTTCTCCTTTGCCCCTAAAGGATGGTGCGAAAGTTGAAAAGAGATCTTTGTCATCTTCTCACATGGGTATTCAGCAAAAGGAACTATAGACATGCAAAATTGACATCATGCATAATCATATTCGCTCGTCAATTAAATAAACCAAGTTTAATTGATTAATCTCCTAAGGTCATCCTTTTAAATTGAATAAATTAACTTTATTTAATTTAAGCCTAACAACATCCTCTTTGATTAAATAAATCAAATATTTATTTAATCAAGTCTGAAATCACCTTTCATCCCCCTTTGATTTAGTTAAATCCCTAAATCTAAGTCAAATGGGTCAAATCACCTAATCACCTCTTAAATTAATCAAATCATGATTAATCTAATCCTAATCATCCATCACATCCACTTGCACAAATAAATCAATTTATTGATTTATTAAATTCATCATTTTCTTTCAACATGGCATAAAAGGAGAATATTCTTCCAAATTTGAATCTCCCCCCAAGTTGACATGTACATCCAACAAGGCATTTATGAGCTCTTACATGTCTCTTGCAAAGGTCAAACTCAACATTTAACTCTCAAATTCAAATCTCAAATCTCCCCCTCTTTGGCACATTGACCAAAATGTGCTCATTCCTCAACCTCTCACATGTTGACAAGTGGCTTCTTCCTATTGGTTGGTTTTTAGTCCCACATCCTCCATGTTTGGAATTCTTTTATCCTTCTTAGCTATAAATAGAGAGCTCCGCTATTGTATTACTACTCCACAAGTTTCTCATCTTGACTCCACAACTCATCATCTTGATCATCAACATATTTGGAGCTTATCAAGGGGTTGGGAAAGGGCTACTTTCCACATCAAAGTAGCACCAATCCCCCTCTAGAATGCTAATTTGGTCATTAGAATAATGTTGCATTGTGTTTTGCTTGATTTTTGCATCTTTTCCATTATTCTTGTACATTCAAATGAATTTTATAGGGAACCTTGGGTTTGTTTATTTCAAATTGACTAATAGTTAGTTGTGGTCATTGTTTGATGAGCATGTTGATTCAGGGTTCACAGGAACCAAAGAAAGGGATTGGTGAGAAGAATCCTAAGCTAGGTAGGAAAAAGGATATGGAAAAGATTAAATCAACTGGGGAAACTCTGGTGGAGTCAGGGGTAGTCAAGACCCTAGATTCACATTTCTCGTGTCCACAGAAATGATTGTTCTATCATGGAATGTTAGGGGCTTGAACAGTGGCCCTCGGCAAAAATTTGTTCGTGATTTGGTTAGGAATCAATCTCTAGATGTTCTTTTTCTTCAGGAGACTAAATTATCTATGGAGAATATGTTGAATATGGTACCTAAGTTGTGGAAGTATGGTGAGTGTCAGTGTATTGGACCTCATGGTGCATCCGAGGGGGTGGCTTGCTTATGGAACCCTTGGAGGATTTTCCCTCTTTGGTGGATGTCTTCTAGATCTTCTATTTCCCTAGTGGCCTTATGCTTTGTGACAAGAGAGTGTATTCTCCTCTCTAATGTGTATGTGCCTATTGAGTATCAGGGTAAGTAGCTTCTATGGTCTCATCTTTAGTTTGTTTGCTGCCTGGCTCCTTTCCATTCATGGGTTCTGGCTGGAGACTTCAACGCTATCGTGGAGTTGTCGGAGAAAAGGGGTGGAATTGCTAGATTGGAGCTTTATGCGCTGCTTCTCAGGGATAGCATTTCAGATTTAAATCTTATTAATGTTCAGCCCAGTAATGGTCATTTTACTTGGAATAATAGGAGGATTGGTGAGGATTGTGTTGCTGAGAGGCCGGATCGGTTCTTGGTCTCCTATTATTGGGTTGGAGACTTGTGGTCTACTTCCTCTAAAATTTTGGATTGGAGGGGTTTGGATCACTGGCCTATCAAGCTTAGTATCATCTCTGCTTGGGCACCTCAATCTCCTTCCTTCAAGTTCTAGTTTATGTGGTTATAGGATTCTACTCTTTTTGACCAAGTGGTTGTGTGGTGGAGGATAGGTAGACCTGCTTTTGGTACAATAATGTATACTTTTTCCAAGCTTCTTCAATTTGTCAAGTATCAGCTTAAAAGGTGGAATCGGCGATGTTTTCATAATATTTTTCATGATAAGGCCGCTACTCAGGAAGAGTTGAATAATATTACGCGATTGATTTAGGAGAAGGGGGTTTCTGAGGATCTTTTGAAAGAGGAGGCTAGGACTCTGAAGTTGGTGGAGGAATGTTAATTACGCGAAGAGGTATATTGGAAGAAAAAGGCATGGGTTGAATGGCTATAGGAAGGGGACAAAAACATTGCCTTTTTCTTTAATTTTGTGAAGGTTAGGAGGCATGGTAATTCCATCTTTGTTCTAGTTAATGACAGGGGGGATCATCTTGTCTCGTTTCAAGAAATTGCGGCTGAGGCATCATAGTATCTTGCTGCTCTATTCAGAGAGGATTCGCAAGGGGGTTCAGTTGAGGAGGAATAGGTTCTTTCTTGTATCCCTCAGTTGGTTTCCAGGGAGGAAAATGAGTATCTGATGAGAGAGATTTCTCTAGAGGAGCTGGAGGAGATCGTGTTTCAAATTAAGAGAGTAAAAGCTCCTGGCCCTGATGGTTTTCCGATAGAGTTTTTTCAAGAATTTTGGGATATCATAAAGTTGGATCTTCTGGTGGTTGTTTAGGAGTCCCGGAGGAACAAGCAGATGTTGTGAGCTCTTAATTCCACCTTCATTTCTCTCATTCCCAAGTGTGAAGTGGCGGATAGGTTAACTCAATTTCGACCTAGATCTCCCTTTGCAATGCGACATATAAAATTATTTCAAAGTTAATGGTTGAGAGGTTGAAGAAGTGGCTTAAAGTGTTGATTTCAGAGGAACAAAGTGGATTTCTTGTGAGTCAACAGATCTTGGATGGGGTTGTTATTGCTACGGAGACCATCCACTCCATGGCCAATTCCCATGAGAAGACAATGTTCATTAAGTTGGATATGGCTAAGGCCTATGACAGGGTTAGATGGTCCTTCCTACAAAAGATCCTTGTTGCTTTTGGATTTTGTGAAGAGTGGATCCAATGGGTCATGAGTTGTGTTATGTTAGTATCCTTCTCAGTGTTGATAAATGGAGATCATTCTGAACTTTTTGGGTCTTCTAGGGGTTTACGCCAAGGGGACCCTCTTTGCCCGTACCCATTTTTGCTTCTTGCTGAAGGTCTTGGTCATTTGTTGAAAATAAATGTTGGGTTAGGCATCATTCAAGGTTGGTGTTGGGGTGGAGATTTTCCTCCGCAATCTCATTTGTAGTTTGTTGATGATACTGCCTTGATGGGGATGGCTACTGTCAAGGAAGCTACTTTTTTGAGGCAATTGTTGGACATTTACCTTGTGGCATCAGGAAATTGATTAATGAGGATAAATCATCCATCTTCTTCTTCAATATGTTTGCCCCCATTCAGAGAAGAATTGCTAATATTTTGAGGTTTCTGATAGGGGTTCTTCCTTTAACATATTTGGGTATTCCAATTTTTGTTGGCCATCTTCCCAAGGGTTCTTGGCAGAATATTACTGATAAGTTCTAGGTGAAATTCAATCATTGGACACATAGATGGTTGTCTTTTGTTGGGCAGGTTCAGCTTCTTAAGTCAGTTGTGCAGGCTCTCCCTACTTACATGTGTATGCTTCAGGTGGCTCCGATGGGGTTTCTTAAGGAGTTGGATTCTCTAGAGAGGCAATTTTTATGGGTTGGATGCTTGTCATCCTCCAAGTGGAGCCCAGTCAGGTGGGAAGATGTGTGTAGTCCAAAGCAATATGGTGGTATGGGTCTTCGCCAGTCAACATTGTTCGGAGTGGCTATGGCTGCTAAGCTATTCTGGAGATGGTGTGTGGAGCAGGATCAACTGTGGGACAAGATACTATCTCATAAGTATTTTTTGGGCGTCCCTTGGCATGACCTCCCTAGGTACCCTCTTGAGGGGAAAGGTTCAATGATTTGGTTTAGAAGGGTGTGAAGCTTATCAAGGATGGTTTATTTTGGATCTACAGACGGGGTTCTAAAGCTCTTTTTTGGTTAGACTCTTGGGATGGTTTCCCTCCTCTTACCTATCAGTTTCCTCACCTGCTTCCTTTGATCCAGATATTTCTTGCAGTCAGTTGGTCTAGGGTGAGTGACTTCAAGTCTTGTTTTTATGGTCAGTTGGAGAGGGCTTGTTGGAAGGATCCCACAGAGTGGCCAGATATGGGAATGGAGGAAGGGAGTGTGGAGCTTAACATGATTCTTTGCAGTATACATTGTAGCTCTCTTCTAGAAGAGGATATTCTTTCTTGGGCCCACAATCCTAAGGGAATTTACTTTGTTTCTTGTGGTTATCAAGTGTTATTGGCTCAGAAGTTGGCTAGGGTGGAGGTTCACTGGTGGAAGAGGGTGCGGAATAAGTTATCGTGGCCAAAATGTAATTTCTTTGTCTGGAATTTGGCGTGGAATAGGTGCTTGACCTAGGATAACATTTGTAAGCGTGGTTTCCAGGGGCCTTCGATTTGTGTACTCTATGGGAAAGAGGAGGAGGATTCCTTGCACTTGTTCTTTTGGTGCCCCTTTGTTGTGCAACTTTGGCATTTGTGGTGGGAGGTTTGGAAGCAACCTTTTGTTCATGCTTCCTCTTTGGTGGAGTTCTGGGATAGTATGGGAAGACCTCCCTCGATGGCTTCCTTTTTGCAGGATGTTTGGTATGTAGGACCTACTTTTCTTCTTTGACAAATCTGGCTGGAGTGGAATTGCAGGATATTTCACGGTGTGAAATTGGTGGGTCAACAGGTGTGGATGTGTATGTTAGGTATGATACAGGAGTCAGTTGCGACTAAGAGTGAAGTGGGTTTCCCCCTGGGGAAGGGGGATGTTGAGTTGGTGGATAGACTGGGACTTCAGGGGATACATTCTTCTTCTGGTGGTTCTAGGAGATGCAGGAATGGGAACAAGAGAGTGCAATAGATGGGTAGGTGGTTACCTCCTCCAACTGGTGTTTTGAAGATCAATATTGATGGATCTTCTAGAGGAAATCTTGGTCTTGCTGGGATTGGTGGGGTTGGCAGGGATTTGGGGGGTTCGGTGATATTTATTTTCTCTATTCATGAGGGGGAGAAGACTGTTAATCTCATGGAGGGTTTGGTTATTCTTTATGCTATGGAGCGGGCCCTTGCTTTGGGATGGCAAAAGGTTATTTTTGAAGTTGATTCACAGATCTTGATTAATCTATTGAATGAGAGGAAGAGGTTTGATATTAATTGGCAGTTAGCTTCGGTTGTTCAGTGGATTCTTCAGGTTAGTTCTAGGATGGAGGCGGTTTCATTTGTCCATATCCTGAGGGAGTGGAATCAAGTTGCTGACTATTTGGCCAAATGGGCTTTTGAGCATGATGATGGCTAGAAGATCAAGGATTGGATGCAGATTTCCCCTGAGTTACGTCAGGATTTGGATAGGTTCCTTGAGGAGGATAGAAGGATACTAGAAGATAGTTGATATTGTTTTTGAGTTTGTTGTGTTGCTTCTTATGGTTTCTAGGGCTTGTTCCCTTTGTTATGATTGTAATGCTCTTTTATGATATTCAATAAAGTTTTTACCTCTTTTTATTTAATAAATAAATAAATAAATAGAATATTTAACCACATAAAACACCACCACCTCGCCACCAATATCCAATGCAGGTGCTTCCAATGTTGGGTCCAATAAATCCTTGATGATGTCCTTCATCCTGGGCATTTATATAAATGACTAGTGTGTGTTTAAAAATATATATAACAAAAAAAGAATAAAAATAAACCCCTATTACCTCCCTTTGGTGATGCTTTGTGTTGAAGAGTAGGAGAAATAGCTGAAGGGATAAATAATAAATAATAAAAAATAAAAAATAAATACAGGGCATTAGTCATCCAACACCCATAGCAAATCACCCTGTGAGCCACCCCGATTCCTTAGGTTGTCACCCTTCTTAGGGACCTCTCTTCTTAGCACCACGAAGAACTAACCCTTTTTCTTGTTGCACCCACCTCGGCCTCTCTTTCGCAACCAAGAAAACTAAGTTATAGATGGTGCATACCCTTTTTAAGGTTCGGGTGTTGTGCATGTGTTTAAAAATAGATAGTTTTCCTTTATTAAATAATTTGTTAAATTACTATGTATCAATCTTGGGAGTTTGTATTTGTAAATGTGTCTAATTAGCTTGGAAATAAATAAAATAATAAATTGACTTTTATAAACATATAATTTATTCTCATACATGGCGATGAAACATTGCTCGAGAAATATGTATTTCAATGATACTCTCTAATCGAAGAACTATATATATAGTTATTATTAGTTAAAGATTAATTTGACATACAATCATGTTAAAATTCTCATACGAAAATTATTTAAATCATTTTTAAAAAATTAAAACCTTATATACAACAATTGGATATCATTTTGTAAGTAAATTGATTAGAAGTGGGTGTGTAGGTAAGCATTGATTCAAACACCTTCAATTTAATATGAGGAAACTCGAGTTTTACAAGTAAATGGAAAATTGTAATTATAATAAATTATGTAACTATTTTTTATAAATGAGCAACAAGGATGAAAAAAATCTTATTTTATAAGATGTGAAAGAATTAATGCAATTAATATGTCTTTGTATATTAGTTATTAAAGGTACAAAAAAAGAATAATAGTGAGAAAAGTAGGCAATATATGTGTGTGTGTATGTATATATGTATATGTATATATACATATATATATACATGTATATATATATGTGTGTTTGTGTGTATATACATATATATATACATAATGTATGTATATATATATATATGTACATATATACATACATATATATACATATACATATATGTATGTATGTATATATATACATATATGTATGTATGTATATATATACATATGTATATACATATATATATGTATATACATATATATATGTATATACATATATATATATATATGTACATGTATATATACATATGTATATGTATACATATATGTATGTATATACTATATATGTATACACATACATAACAATACATATATGTATGTATTATATATATATGTATATATATACATATATATATACATATACATATATGTATTATATGTATATGTATATATATGTATATATACATATACATATAATACATATATACATGTATATATGTATATGTATATATGTATATAATGCATATATACATTACATGTATATATGTATTATATGTATATGTATATATATATACATATATATACATATACATATAATACACACACACACATATATATATATAAGATGAATCTAATTGTGCATCTTATCTTTCCTCGCTCACAATTATGAGAGGTGGTTTTAAATAACTCGACCCATACATGTTTTAAGGATTTAGAGAAAAAATTTGACACTTAAATCAATAAATTAATAAATAGATAATTAAATCAAATTATTATTTTTGTATTAACTTCACTTGTAAGAAAGTATGAGCATGACAAGAAAACTAGGGATAAGTTTGCATGTTATCTATATGAGTCAAGTCGAATGATTTAAATAGTTAAAAAAACATAACATGATTAGTTCCGGATTGACTTAATAATTGTGTGATCAACATAAACCCTTGTTGATTGAAGTGTTTTCTATCTCTAAAAGGTTATGGTAACTTAAATGTTGTGTCAAAAAAAAATCAAGTTTTCATGTCATGAAAAGTTTCAAGCATGACATTATGAAGCACTCTTCTTTAGCAAAAACAAGCCTATTTTCTCTTCAAGGTTTCCCTTTCTTTCCTCATTTGAGGCACATGCTTCTTAACGACAACAAGATCTCTGATGGGTTGGAGCATGAATTGGAACATGAGTCAAGTGACTAGAACCTAATCCACTTCATAATGCACTAACTAAATGGCTACCTCAACCCATTTAAGAATGTTTTTAGCCCTACTTGCCACCCTCTTGATTGTTGCATATTTTGTGCAGTGAACTAGGGTTGGTGGAATGAATACATTGTATGGAACATATAATTAGTGGGAGACTCAACACACCATGGAAAATACCACCTACTTATCAATCAACATGTGTTAGGGTGTTGGACATAGTATTATTGTTTCCTAATACAATTGACTTTTGTTAGCCACGTCAATGATGTGGAGATATATAGATTCCAAAAATCTAAAAAAGTTTACTAGTAATCTTTTAAACGATTTTTAGGTGTGAAAGAGGTTTTAAGATTTTTTAGACTTACAAATACACTCAATAAACCTATCAATAAAATATATCAAAATCTATACAAAAAAGTCTTTATCCACTTATTATCTTAGACCACTCAATTCATATTTTAATTTTTTAATATTTATAATTTTGTTATTATATTTTATATTTTAATAATTATGACTTTCTTATTACTATTAGTTCTTCAATTAATCTTAATTTGAAAAATATTTTAATATTTCAATAATTTTTATATGTGAAGAAATTGACCAACAAAATCTATATTTAAAAAAAAAGGTATATATCGACGTTTGCCCTTTAACAACATTAAAAAAATAAATTTAAAAAATCGTATGTAGACTAATTATAATAATAAATTCAATTTTCATATAAAATGAATTAGTTTTCAAGATTTGATTTTGTTACGAAACGTTTATTAAAGAGTTAATAACACAAATGGAACACGTCATTTGTATGGAAAGATATTTTAAGGGATGGAAGAATCCATTTGAAATTTACTTTGCTTAACGACGAAGCAAAGCGTGTGGAAAGCGACGCCAAACGGACATCTTGGCGTTGAATCTCTGAAAGCGACGTTAGACCTACACGGTATCACAATTTGACCTCCTACTTATCGACGTTACACCTGTTGAATCCGGAACGAATCCTTGCCCGCCTGCGCATTAGTAACTGAATTTCGATGAACTTTCAGAGATCGATTTCTTTGACCAGAATCTCAGGATGTCTATATATTTGGGCTGAAGAAACCATTTCTACAAACATTTTCATTTGCAATGGCGGGCTCTCGTAGTGCACCAGCTCTTATAAGCATTTGCATTCTTCTGTGTCTTTCTGGTTTGGGGGATTGCAGAGTTCCCTTCCAAAGGGAAGAAGTAGTTGGAGAGAAAGAGCAAAGCGTCCATCTCCTTTTGCCGAATGGGAAGGAGGAGTTCAATGAAATAGCCAGAGAATCTCTGCCTCTCGAGAGACCCCATCTGAGGGGAAACGACGGGATTTTCCAAGGAGAAAGAAGCAGAGGCTCAAGGTTTGGGCGTCCCAGTGGTTGCCATCACGGAAAATTCAACCCCAGGGGACAGAGAAAGAGTGAACATATGCCTTTTCCCCTAGAATTTCCAGGTATGCAGGCTGAACCCAGGGATTTCCATCCGAGAATGGATCGTCCTCTACCAGAAAAGAGTGATTTTGGCCCTGGTTTTTCAAAGGGAGAATGGATGCGAGAGAGGCATGGGCATCCAGAAGAAGAAAAAAGAGAGAAAGAAAATGAGCATATGCCTTTTCCAGCAAGAGGAAACTGGCCGGAATTCATTTTTCATCTCTTCCCTGGACATGCTGATCCCGCAGAATTTCATCCAAGAGTAGATGAATTTCGGCCACTGCCACGGGAGACTGAATTTGGCCATGGCTTTCCCAATGGAGGAGAAGGGAGGCAGCACAGAGATGAAACAGGGGAGAGAAAGAGGGGCAATGAACATATGCCTTTTCCAGAAGAGCAGAGAGAGCCTTTTCCTCATGCTTTTCCTGTAGAAGAATCCACAGAATTTCATTCAAGAGTAGCAGAATTTTTTCCCTTATCTCGGGAGAGAGATTTTGACCATGTTTTTCCAGGGGAAGGAGGAAGGCAGCCAAGGCATGGACATGGACACGGACATGGAGAAGAAGAAAAACAAAATGAACATTTTCCTTTTCCAACAAAAGGAGAGCGAACAGAGTCTTTTACTAATACTTTTTCTGTGCAGGCTGAATCCACAGAATTTCATCCAAAAGTAGAGGAATTTTTGCCTTTACCACGAGAAAGAGATTTTGAGCACGGTTTCCCAGGCGGAGAAGGGAGGCAGCCAAGGCAGAGGCATGCGCATGGAGAAGAAGAAAAAGCAGAAGAGCAGCAGGGCAGGGGAGCGCATGTGATAAGAGAAATTTCAACGCGCTGAAGCGTTGGTGGTTCACTCTGTTTAGTATAGTTAGTTATATAGTAGCGTTTATAATAACACAGACTCATGTTGTTGGTGAGATATACTGTATTTTCTTTAATGGAGACTGGCTGTGGGCCGCATAGCAGACCTTTTTATGTATATACATATTTATATGAATTTGAGTGTTTCCATATATTTGTATTAATTTATACTGGATCTATTGTTATATGCATTTGAGAAAACATTAGTATTTTGGTTTCTAATTAATTAAAATATGCATTTAAATTACATAATATTTATAGTTTATAGTAATTAAATAGATAATGTTTCTTACATTAATTTGTTGTTAAATGTGATATTATTATAGTAATGAAAATTTTATAATTATGTTTTTTTATTTATGTTTTTGGGTTGATTTTAAGTATTATAAATGTAATAATTAATGTATAAATAGTATATTGTTGTGCAAATTTAGTTCATGATATCACATGTATGAAATCTTATTTCTTAGTCTATGATATCACATATTGTTGATTTTCAAAGATTTATTTATATTCCTTAGATTTATTATTTTGTCATCCTACATTAGATGTGTGGATCAAGTCTACACCATCCTTAGACCGTTGTACACTTGCTTGTTTTTTCTATTTCCCTCGAAGTCATAAAGTTGATACTCTAAAGATCAAATTGAGGAGAACATGACCCTTATAATTCAACAAATTCCCCCTAGATGTTTGTAAGCACTACTCATCTTTGTACACATCCAAATATCCAAAATTAGAGAGAGATTCAACAATCTACATTATACTAGATTGCATATATCTAGGATTTTCAATAAGAGACATGTTATTTCCAACGTTCATAGTAGTGTTTAATAGTGCTTTGGGATGCAAATTGTGTGGATATTTTTAAAATATCAATATTTTAGACTACACTTTGTGATCTATCATTAGGAAGAGGATAATACTTACGATATATTTTAGATTATGTTCTATAAGAAGGGGGGTAAAGGTAAAGGGATTAGAAACCATGAAAAAGAGGGAGGGTCGCAAAAAAATTATAAATAAGTAGAGATATATAAGAAATATGATGAAAAAATAATAATAAAACCAAATAAAATTCAAAGATAAATCTAGCTAATAGTTAATATATTTATTTAATATTAAGATGCTTATATGATAAATTATTATAGTTATTTGATGATGAATAAACAAAATCAAAGAAACCAAATGAATATTGGTATGATGTAAAATTAGGATAATTAGGATTCTAACTAAACAAACAATTAAAATATTAAAAAATAAAAATAAAAAAATATTAAGAGATAATATATTAAGTAATAAAGATAGAAAGAATTGAAGAAGAAAAGGGAATGCGTAAGTGGGAACTAATAATTCTTGTTGAAAAAGAGTCTTAGCAAAGAAAGAAAATGATAAAAAGAAAGAAAAGGAGAAGGAAGAATTGAAGAAGAAAAGGGAATGCATATTTATGGGAACTAATAATTCTTGTTGAAAGAGAGTCTTAACAAAGAAAGAAAAAAATGATAAAAATAAAGAAAATGAGAAGAATGAGGATAACTAACATAAGTGAAAAATAAAATAAATTTAAGAATGAAAAGATAAACCATAAGAATGTGAAAAGCCTATAGCACCAACTCACAAATGGAAATGGAAGATTATAAGGGTGATAAAGAAATGAATAAGGGTAGCTAACAAGCCAAAAGAAGAATGGGGAACTTAGAGGGAGAAGAGGACAAGTGGGCAAAAGAAAGTGGCATAACGAGGAAGAAGAGAATTTGAGAGAGTTTAATAAAGGATGTCATGTCGAACTAAAGTTTCATTCCACGTCATGGTTTACGTTAGATAGGTGGTTGCCAATTCCAATTGCTTGTTTAACTTTCCTTTTAAAGTAGTTATCTTCTTTAGCAATTAATTGAGTATGTTCTAGGTGAATTTGGTGTTTAGACATGGAGGATTATTCCACAAAGGTGGATTTAACAACTCACTCATGTTTGGTATCCTCAAAATGTCCTTTGATCCTTGTACTAATTGAGTGACCTATCTCACCAATATAGGATGTGCCACATTAGTAATCAATCTTATAAACTTTAGAATTTAAACAAAAATCTATGGGGTCTTTGGTTGAATGGATGAGTCTTCTTAAAAAAGAATGAGGTTTCAAGGTAAATTTGAGGCCCTCTTTATAATGATTTTGGAAATCTTATTAGGCATACCTTTGATATAAGGAAGGGTGGCAACAAGAAAAATGCTTGTACTTATGTTCTTTGGTTTAGGACTACACTAGGATTTGGTTGTCTAAACACTTCAGTGACACCTTTTTGTTAACCCTTTGACAAAGAGAATTGCCAATATTATCTTTGTGATTTTTGGCATCATCACTAATAGATTTTGATACTTTGTTACATAGTTCTCTATCGAACCACACTATTTGAATTGAATCAAATCTTTGAATTAAACTTAGTATCATTTTCAATCGAGCTTCTTAGCCAAAATTTTGTAGAATTTATCATATGAGGTGATGGATCCATGACCTTGAGTGATTAGACCACGGTAACACCACTCATGTGTAGTACCCTTCAAATGCAAGGTGGGAAACTTATTTATCTCATCTCCAGTCATCAATCTAAGGGATAGGTATGTGTCTATCTTCTATACCCATGCACAAGCTAAGAATTTATTATATCCATCATCAAGAAAGAGTCTCAACTTCCCCAAAGCTTGTTACACAACTCTCTAAAAACCTTTTGGCCTAGACTAAGGTTTGTAACCATTCAAAGACTTTTTCATGTTCATATAATTGGTGAATGGAATTTCACTTGAGATTTTCTTAGGAAGAGTTTTGTAATTTGTATGAAAAGCCCTAATATCATCAAATAATAAGTTTTTGGCTTCAAATTCAAGAGGCTCCACCTCCTTATTTCGAAAGGTAGGTCAAATTGCTCTTGCAACTAAAACAAGAATAGTCCTTTATGTGTGTCTTTGAGTGGCATCCAAATTATTACCCTTAGAAGAACTTGCTTCAAGGTGAAGCCACAATAGTGGTTTACAATATGATGGAGGAAGGAAAACTGAGAAAAAATGACCCCATGGCAAAAAAGTTGGTTTTAGGGGTTCGAATGAACCTACAAGTTCAACCGAACCAAAAAGGGGTTTGACTGAACTAGGGTTCAAGCGAACCCATTAATTACTGGGCCCACATTTCCCGCCCAAAAAATGAAAGAAAAATGCAATTTCAAGGGGGTTCGAATGAACCTTGGTTCGCTCAAACCCCTAGGGGTTTGTATGAACCCCCCTTATTCCTCATTCTCCCTAAATACAAAACCTAAATTTTTATGTGCTCAAGCCCGGGTTGAGGATGAAAATGGAGGATCTTCACAAACCCAACTGGAATCGTGTAGTCCTAATGAGCCATCCAAATCTAATATAATTTTAATATGTTTTGGTTTTATTATGTATTTACTTTAGTTTTACTAAACAGGTTTTCACCTAAAATGATATCTTGTTTTGCACATGCAAAAATAGCGCATTATTAAAAAAAAAATTGAAAATATGAGTACCCGTATATTAAAGTCCTGATCCAAAAAAAAATAAAAATAAAAAATCGACATATACAAAAAAAAGTTACATATTATATATGGTTGCGCTTATGTCTAAATTGTAATTGGTTTGACTGAAACTTGATTAAAGAAAAAATATTCAATAAAAAATATCTAACCAAGTGGAAGCACTAGATAACGAGTTACAAATCTAAATTTGAAAGAATTAGAATTTTGTATCCTTCAGAAAAAGTTATACATTATAATGTGTGTCACTTTTAAAAATGTTGTTTTCTGAAAACCATTATGGGAGATGAAAAAGAAGTGCAATCTGATTCAAAATTTTGAAAAAGTATTTTAGAATCCATGTAAAAAATGACTTAGACTCTAGTTTGCATCATCTTCAAATTCTCATGTAAGTATCCAATTATAATAATTCAATGCAGATTTAGTTAAAAATAATAATTTCAAAGGTCCGTATTGGCCAAAAATTGTAAACCACTATTGTGGGATCACCCTTCACTTGTCAGCTATCTAGGTGCATTCATATTAATGTACATCTTGTGAAGCAACTATGCCATCATATCAATCAGATCAAACTTCACTTTGCCTCCACCCTTTGAGTGCCATTTGTGTTCATTCTCCTCTCTCTTTCTACCATATTGCTCTACGATAGATTCTATAGGAAATGGTTGAGTCTCTAAACTCTTTACAAATCATATTTATTTCTCTATCTCCTTTACGTGATTTCTCATCACTTTGTCAAATTGTATTGCATAAAACTAAAACATGTAAAGTTGAACTTTGAACACACAAACTGGGAAGACCACTAGCTTTGAAACCACTGTAATGTCCCAAACAAAAATGATAATCCAAATATGATTCTTAACCTTCCACAAACACTCATTGCTTGAATAACAACACTATCAGTCTTAGCATTCAATTAGATCATAGACAACTCCAATTAAAATTATTGTTTAAATGTGTAATCAATATCATTACATTTCAAAAAACAAATAAAAAATAACTCCAAGTCTTCTTAAATTATAATGAATAAATTTAAGTTAGTGGGAGAATCAACATGTGTTAGGGTGTTGGACATAGTATTGTTGTTTCCTAATACAATTGATTTTTGTTAGCTATGTTTAGGAAAAATTCAACAAGGGAAGCTATCTAAAGTTTAAATATGTGTGCAAGATTAGGTTTGCATTTGTGGAGATAAGGTCTACACCTACAAACATGATCTATAATGATATGTAGTGAATTTTAAGAATTTGATATCTTCATACGAGTCATCCAAAAATCCTAAGCATGGAAAATGGGTCCATGACACTTAGATAGAGCCTTAAGTATAAAAATCAAACCTAAGTACCCACACACTTAATTTATTCAATTTAAATTTATATTTTTTATTTAATTTCTATATTTTTTTATGGTCAATCCCATGTTTATTATCTAGAGAAACTAATTTATGCTTTATTTACGTGAAATTATTTAATTAGCCTAGATAAGTTTAGGTAGAGGTATTTAAGCCTCTTATATTTTTGGTGAACCCAATATGAACCTAACATTCCAATGTGACCTAAGGTTTTTCCTTAAGGTTTATCCTTCCTCTATTAATGTCTTTAGATAATGATTTTCTCATTACATATTAGTCATATTAGATTTTATTAGAGTATGCATAAACTCTTGTTTATCTTTAATTATCATACCTAGATTATATCTTTTTATCCTACATAGTGGTGTATCTAGTTGAGTTGACCCACCCATGCTTAATTTTAATCATGGATGCACATAGATCATGTAGTCTTGATGATTTATACACATGAGTTTTTTTATTTTGATATGATCCTATATTAAATTGACTTTTGATCATTCCATTCTTGATACACTTGATAATTGTTATGTATTACATGACAATGTGTTTTCTATGGAGGTATTATTTCATCGTGTTTTTTCTTGGTCGTATTTCATAGATTTGTTTAGTTCTAATAATTGTCTTTTATACATGCTAATATAACTTATGCATGTGCCTACATATAATGTTAGTGGTATGCATGTGCATTATGATACTTTACTTTTGAACATTTATCCTTCACATGACTTGACTCATGATACATAATTGTGATGGATACATTTTTTGTACCACAATAAATACACTTATGGATGCTAAATTTCATGTGGTGATGTTACACCCACTTTACCTACATATGACATTGTTATACCTTGTGATCTTATTCTTTCAACATGCCATTATTATCATATTATTCATATTTTTTATGCATCTTCATGTCCTACCTTTCTTACATCTTTGTGTAGTGATGCCCCTTCCTTTCATGCCCTAGTTGCACCATGTGTCCCATCCTATGGTTGGACATACTTCTCAAAAAACATGGCTATGATGTGATTGAGAAAATTAATAATCCTCCTACCAAGATATCTCTTTGGGATTTGATAATTAATCTAAAAAATATAGAAATTTCACATACAATTCGGGTCAGTGACTTAAAAACTATTCAATTGAATCTTGATAAAGTATCATAATTTGACACATAGAAAAAAATGCATCCTACTTGTCATTGGATGACCTAAATGGGTGAGTTATATTCAATGGTTCATAAGCTACAATGTATAAGTGCATGCAAATGGGGGATAAAAGGAGTCAATATTGACCATTTTTTTCTAAAATTAGCTAAACCTAAATTTGGATGAGTAATTTGATATATGTACACTCAAAACATTTGTAAAGATATGGTAAGAAAAAGAATTGTTGTACTCAAAATCTAAATTATAAACTACTAAGGATTCTAAAAATATTAAGATTAAAAGGGTGAAATTTTGTGTGTACACATTTTTTTTCATCACTAAAATATTTGAATCAAAATAATTTCATTGAAGAGATGAGGATATTTTGCCTATATCACAAGGAAAATATTTTGAGCATAGTATTCCAAGTAGAGAAGGGAGGAAATTGAGGCATAGGTATGCACATGGAGACAGAGAAAAAGGAGAGAAGTAGTAGTACAGGGGTCAAATATGCGATGGAGAAGTTAATGACTGAATGAAAATTCAATGCAGTGAAGAGTTGGTGGCTCACTTTGTTTAGTATATTTATATAGTAGTGGTTATAATAACACAAACTTATGTTGGTGGGAAGATACAATGTAATTTTTTTAATGGAGATTGTTCATGGGCTACATAGCAGAGTTTTTTATGAATGTACATATTTATATGAATTTAAGTATGTCGATATATTTGTATTCATTTATGGTGTACTAAATCTATTGTTGTTTTATGCATTTCAAAAGTAAAACAAAAAATAATACTTTATTTTTAATTAATTAGAATTTGTATTTAAATTATATTATATCTATAATTTATAATAGTTAAGTAGGTGATGTCATTATAATAGTGAAAATTGTATATTTATGTTCTTTTATTTTATGTTTTAGTGTTGACTTTAAGTGTTTTAAATGCATTAATTAGTGTATAAATGGCATATTGTTGCACAAATTTAGTCCATGATAATATTATAATTTATTTATGTGTTAAGGGAGGAATGATAGTATTATATTTTTTGAAAGATGCATATTGAGTGATTGGAGAGGGAAATGGGATTATAAATGAACTTATATTGTGTTTTCAAGAAAATGACTATTGAAAATGTAGCAAGGTATATGGTACAAAGGTTTGCAAGAAATTTCACTTTATGCAATTTGAGTTGTCACCTATGTTAGGGAGCATAGGTGATGCAAACACTAGCATCCATGGGTCTAGGTGTTTTTGTAAACTAAAACTTCCAAGTTTCTTGGGTAGCTAGTAACAAGTTTTCCATAAATTATTAGGATTGGGGTCACTCATAGTTCCTTCTAAGATCATAGGAAAGGCTAGAAATAAGTGAAACTAACCTAACAACACATTAGGGAAACATACACCAAAATTAGTGTAAAAAGGTAAAGTAGGCGTGTTTTTAACTTACACTTTCGTTTTGAGAAAATAAAACATCTAAGAGCTAGAGGCTTAGATCATTGAAAATTTCCCACATAATTTCAAAGTTAAACAAACATCTAGCTGGAGGGTGTTTTTTCAAAACTTTAACTTGTGTTAGTCACAATAGTGATGCAAAGAGATAGATTCCAAAGGTCTAAAAAATGTTTACTAGTGATCTTTTGAATGATTTTTAGATATGAAATAAGTTTTGATACTTTTTATACTTACATAGCCATTGAAAAAACCTATCAATTAAATATATCAAAATCTATACGATATGTATCTATCCACTTGTTATCTTAGAACACACAATTCATATTTTAATTTTTTAATATTTATAATTTTGTTATTATGTTTTATATTTTAATAGTTATGACTTTCTTACCACTATTAATTCTTTAATAACATTAATTCAATAAACATTTTAATATTTCAATAATTTATATTTGAAAACGTTGATCAACAAAATTTATATTTAAAAAAATAGTTTATATCAACGTGTTGCAAGACCATTTAACAATAGTTAAAAATAATTAGAAACGTTAGATTTCCAAAAAAACACAATTAAATCCAGAAAAAAATAAGTCTCTCAATAAATTTAAAAAATAAATAAAAATCGTGTGCAGAGAAGATTCTCACACCCCAATATTCTTAGAATATATCTTTTTAATGGGGAAAATTCAATATTCAAAATAAATTCAAATTCTCTTATGAAACGTTTACTAAAGACTTCATACGCAAGTGGAACACGTCATGTATATTGAAACATATTGTAGGTAACGATGGAAGAATCCATTTCAAATATATTTTGCTTAACGATGAAGCAAAGCGTGTGGACAGCGACGCCAACAAGGACATGTGTAGGTGTTGAATCTTTGAAAGCGACGTTACCTGCACGTGTTAAATTCAAAACAGTTTTGTCAAAACTAATCCTTGCTCAGTTCGGATGAAGTTTCAGAGCTCGATTAGTTTGACCAGAATCTCAGGGTGACTATATATTTAGATCTGAAGAAGCATTTCTACAAACATTTTCGTTTGCAATGGCGGGCTCTCGTAGTGCATTAGCTCTCATAAGCATTTGCATTCTTCTGTGTCTTTCTGGTTTGGGGGATTGCAGAGTTCCCTTCCAAAGGGAAGAAGTGGTTGGAGAGAAAGAGCAAAGCGTCCATCTCCTTTTTCTGAGTGAAAAGGAGGAGTTCAATGAAATAGCTAGAGAAACTCTGCCCCTGGAGAGACCCGATCTGAGGGGAAACGATGGGATTTTCCAAGGAGAAAGAAGCGGACACTTCGGGTTTGGGCGTCCCGGTAGTCATCACGGAAAATTCAACCGTAGGGGACAGAGAAAGAGTGAACATATGCCTTTTCCCCTAGAATTCCCTGATGTGCAGGATGAATCCAGGGATTTCCATCCTAGAATGGATCGGCCTCTACCAGAAAAGAGTGATTTTGGCCCTGGCTTTTCAAAGGAAGAATGGAGGCAACAGAGGCATGGGCATCCAGAAGAAGAACAAGGAGAGAAAGAAAATGAGCATATGCCTTTTCCAGCAAGAGGAATGTGGCCGGAATTCATTTTCCATCTCTTCCCTAGACATGCTGATCCCGCAGAATTTCATCCAAGAGTAGATGAATTTCGGCCTTTGCCACGGGAGACTGAATTTGTCCATGGCTTTCCCAACGGAGGAGAAGGGAGGCAGCACAGAGATAAAAGAGGGGAGAGAAAGAGGGACAATGAGCATATGCCTTTTCCAGAAGAGCAGACAGAGTCTTTTCCTCATGACTTTCTGTGGTGAATCCACAATTTTGTTCAAATTAGAAGAATTTTACTTAATATCTCGGGGAGAGAAGATTTGACCACCATGGTTTTCGATGAGAGGAAAACTGACGAGCATGGGCATGAACCACGGACATGGAAAGCGAAGCGGTTTTCTTTTACAACAAAAAGGAAGCGAGCAGGGAATAACACTTTTCTGTCGCGGTGAATCCACAATTTCGACATTAAAAATAGAAATTTCGCCCTATACGAAAAATTGGAAACCTGGTTTTCCAGGCGGAGAAGGGAGGCAGGCAGGGCACAGGCATGCGCATGGAGAGGAGCAGCGTATGTGATGGAGAAGTTCAAGACTGAATGAGAATTCAACGCGCTTTGGCGTTGGTGGCTCACTTTGTCTAGTATAGTTAGTTATATAGCACAGACTCATGTTGGTGGGAAGATATACTCTATCTTCTTTAATAGAGACTGACTCTGGGCTGCATAGTAGACCTACATTTTTATATGAATTTGAGTATTTCGATATATTTGTATTAATTTATTGCGTACTAAATATATTATTGTTAGAGGAGAGGTTTTATAAATCTATTGTTGTTAGAGAAGAGGTTTTAGTAGTCGTCCATCTTATGTTTGTGCATCTTAAGCTTTTAAATAGTATGTCGGATTTTGATGATTTTTATTGGGATTCTTTGTATGCAAGTGAAGACCTTAAAACTATTGTTTCAGCTTTTGGGTAGTTACAACGAATGTTGGAGGATTCATTATGTCCAAGAAGGTCAAAAAGTGTTCATTTATAGGTGATGTCTAATACTTATTCATAGATGCCCCAATAACCGTGCACTAAAACCACCAAAAAAAAATAGCACAATTGATCCATTGCATATTCCTCTAATAAATGTTTTTACCATCAAATTTTAACTACCAGGTATACAAGTGGTCGGCTATTAGTATATGTGAAATATTCTAGTGGGCTTTTAATTATCATGTATTGGATGTTTCTAAAGATAGTAATTGGGAGGTTAGATAGGCAAGGAGTGAAAGTTATTGGAACATGGGTGGCAACTTAGACCTCTCACCTATATGGATTTCAAAAACTAAACAACAAATTAATATTTTGGTTCTCAATTAATTAGAAATGACTTTAAATTATATAGTATTTCTAGTTTATAGTAATTAATTAGATAATATTTTGTGGGGGGTAGGGTGGATGTCCCTCCATGCTGGCGGAGGGAGGTGGCGTTAGATGCCACAGTGGAAGGTGGATGGGGGTGGAGTGCATAGTTGGCTTTTTTGTTTGGCCAAGTTTTCTCCAAGTCTTTCACATGTTTTTGGTCCTTGATTGAGGACAGTGTTGGTCACTTCCTCTTTATCTTATGATGCGGTTTAATAATGTCAAGGTGATCCCAAGCTCTGGCAAGGAAATTTGGCTTGCTGGACATGTACCATTTGTTGAGTTTGACAGTGGCTTGGTAATTCGAGTTTGCTTATTTATTGTTGGTTTGGTTTTTTTGTGCATGTTTCTCTTTGCAGGTGGATGTGGGATTTGCAGGCTTCATACTCCTTCTCAGTTGCGGCAATCTGAGCAAGATTGTGGATGGCGAAGGGTTCAAAATTCATGATTGAGGTCTCTATGGCGGGCCTCGCTTGTTTTGGAGCTGATACTCCCATTTCTTTGAAGTCGTCGTCAAGGCAAGCCTCGTTTAGGGAGGTCTTCGATCAAAGACTCAAGCGCATTTTGCTCAATTACGAGTCATTGGTGCTTGTGGCTATGAAGATGATTTTGGGTTCTGGCCATTTGGAGTGTAACGAGTATGGGCAGGACAATTTGCATGTTTACTCTCATTTCCTTGCTTCCCTTCTGGACAATTTGGTTCTAAAGGTGGAGGCTAAAGGATTGTTGGTTAAACTATTCAGAGAAGACTTGGTGGAAGGTGTGGACAAGGTTTTGAGCGTAGTGATTGAAGGCAGGGGTTGTCTGAGGTCGTGTGATTTGGAGCAGCTTCGCTCGGAGGATACAGTTAAGATTTATCCATTCCTTCTGGACTTGCATGGTCTAGGATTGATGAGGCACAGGTCGGTTGTGGCAATGGCTGTCGTTTTCCTTAAAAAAAAAATTGGTATGATGGCAGTTGATGATGAAGAATGGAAATCGGAAATTGAAAACTTTGCAAAATTGAATAAGTTTATGTAAGGTGGCTATTGGGTCAAAGGTTTTTTGGTTTGTCTGGTTCGGCTTTGTTTTTTTGGCCGTTTCGATGGTAGTTCTGGTAACTTTTTAGCCATTGATGGCTTTTTTGTAGTATGTTATGGTTAGGGTTAACAGGGGTTCTGGTTAAAGATTTTTTTTGGAGGATGGTTTTCTACAATTTCCATGGTGGTTGGTGGTCGTTTTTGTTTCGATAAAATCCTTTTTCTTGCTCGGCAAACGTTTGTAATCAAATATTTTCATTTATATTAATATAATATATGTTATCTTATGTATCAAAAAAAAAATAATTAGATAATATTTATATATTAATGTATTGTTAAAAGTGATATTATTATAGTATTGAAAATTGTATATATTTTTATTTTATGTTTTTGCATTGACTTTAAGTGTTTTAAATGTAATAATTAGTATATAAATGACATATTATTGTGCAAATTTAGTCTACGATATCACATATCTCAATCTTTATTTCTTAGTCCATAATATCACATATTGTTGATTTTCAAATATTTTTTTCTAATCCTTATATTTATAATTTTTCCCCCTAGATTAGATTTGTGGATCAAGTCTACATGATCCTTAGACCATTGCACACTTGCTTGTCCTCAATCTTTCCCTCGGAGCCATCAAGTTGATGCTCTAGAGATTAAATTAAAGAGAATATGACCCTTATAATTCAACAAATTTCATATAGGTGTTTGTAAGCACTACCCATATTTGTACATATCCAAACATCCAAAATTAGGGTGAATAAGATTCAACAATTTACATCCTATTTGGGTTGTATCTAGGATTTTCAATAAATGTTATTTCCAAAGTCCATAATAGTGTTTAACAATACCATTGGATGTAAATTATGTAGAGATTTTAAAAATATCAAGATTTTGAATCACACTCTTTGATCAGTCATTAGGAAGAGGATAATGCTTATGATAAATTTTAGACTATGCTATATAAGAAGAGGAGTAAAGGCAAAGGGTTTGGAAACCAAGAAAAAAAAGGAGCATTACAAAAAATTCAAAAGATCAATACAATTATGTAAAAATATGACGGAAAAAAAAATCCAAAAAAAAAAAATCAAAGATAAAGCTACCTAATAGTCAATATATAATTTTAGAATTAAGACATGTGTGTAAGATAAATTATTAAAGTTATATAATGACAAATAAACAAATTCAAATGAACCAAATTAATATTAATAAGTTGCAAAAGTAGGATAAATAAAATCCTAACTACAAAAATAATTAAAAAAATAAATAAATAAATAAAAATTTAAGATAATAATATTTGTCAATTATATATTAAGTAATAAAGATATACAAAATTGAAGAATAAAAGAAAATACACAAATGAGAATTAATAATTCTTCTTAAAAAGAGTATCAACAAGGAAATAAAAAATAATAAAAAGAAAGAAAAGGACAAAGAGAATTAACACAAGTGAAAAGGAAAAATAAATTTATAAATGAAGAGATGAACCATACCAACTCACAAATGGAAAGGAGTATAATATAAGGGGTTTAAAGAAACAAATAAGGGTAGTTAATAAGTTAAAAGGAGAACAAATAACTTAGAGGAACAAGAGAACAATAAGGGCAAAGAATAAAGTGGTGTAAGAAGGAAGAAGAAACTTTTAGAGAGTTTAACAAAAGATGTCATGTATAACTAAAATTTTACCCCTCATTATCGTTTAGGTTAGAGGGATTGTGGTTACCAATTTCAATTGCTTCTTTAAGTTTCTCTTTGAAGAATTTATCTTCTTTAGCAATGAATTGAGCATCTTCTAGGTGAACATTGTGGTGTTAAAACATGGAAGATTGTTTTGTAAGGGTGGATTTAACAACTTTACTCATAGTTGATATCCTCATAGTGTCCTTTGATCCTTTTGCTAATGGATTAACCAATCTTGCCAATATAGGATGTGCCACACAAGTAATCAATGTCTTATAAACTCTATAATTTAAACATAGATCTCTTAGGTCTTTGGTGGAAGGAATGAGGCTTTTAAAAGAAGAATGAGGTTTGAAGGTAAATTTGAGGCTCTCTTTTATAATAATTTTGGAAATATTATTAGATATACCTTTGATATAGGGGAGGGTGACAACAAGAATAATATTGCATCTATTTCCTTAGACATAGGACTACACTAGTGAATGTTTTTTGTTTTACCCATTTAATTTGAAAACTCTAGCTAGGTGTAACAATTCAAGGTCAATGTGATTATTTTCACAAATGTGAACATGGTTGACTTGAAAGGACTTGTAACCAATTATGTGAGTAGGGTTGTGACAAGAGGAAGCATAGAGGTATCTAAGTTAGTGTGAATGAAATTTATGTATTTGGTAGGCTAAGGTACCATTTATTTATAATGAGACATATATAAGGAAGGGGATTTGGTTGTTGTTTTCAAGTTCTTTGGTGAACTTGATGCACTTAACCACTTGTTATTTAAGTGATTATGGAAATATCTTCTAATTTTTCTAGGCCATAAGGCCAACATATGTTTGTTTCATTGACATAGCATTTCCACCATCTTATTTTTAAGGAAAAATAATTGAGGTTTAATTCTTCAAAATTATCCATATAGAGATTGGCCATGACTAGAGAGAGTGGGTACTCCATGGTATCCTATTTAGATTGATCATACACCACTCCCTAGAATGAGAAGAATGTGGACCTTAAGCAAAATTCAAGAAGGGAAGCTATCTAAAGTTTAAACATGTGTGCAAGATTAGGTTTGCATTTATGGAGATAAGGTCTACACCTACAAACAAATCTATAGTGATATGTAGTGAATTTTAATAATTTGATATCTTCATTTGAGTAAACCAAAAATCCAAAGCATGGAAAATGGATCCATGACACTTAGATAGAGCCAAATAAGTATAAAAATCAAACCTAAGTACCCACACACTTAATTTATTCAATTTATATTTATATTTTTTTAGTTAATTTTTATATTTTTTTATGGTCAATCTTGTTGCAAGGTGTGCGCCCTTAGTCTCCTTATGTTGTGTAGCGCAACGCTCGGGTTTGTGGCATGGCTTAACTGCCTCTTGTGGATTCATTAACTCTAGCAGTTGTATTGAGCATTAACAAGTCGATCTTGTGGTGCAACAACAACCATTTGTGCAACAATTGGTATAAGATCCCGGGTCACGAGTTTGAACCCCTTGCTTGCGCGGGGGGAGATTGTTGCAAGGTGTGTGCCCTTGGTCTCCTTGTGTTGTGCAGTACAACACTTGGGTTCATGGCATGGCTTAACCATCTCCTAGATTCATTAACTCCGATAATTGTATCAGGCATTAATAGGTCGATCTTTTGGTGCAATGGCAACCGTCTATGCAACAAATCCCATGTCTATTATCTAGAGGAACTGATTTATGTTTTATTTATGTGAATTTATTTAATTAGCCTAGATAAGTTTAGGTAGAGCTATTTAAGCCTCTTATATTTTTGGTGAACCCGACATGAACCTAACATTCCAATGTGACCTAGGTTTTTCCCTTAAGGTTTATCCTTCCTCTATTAAGGTCTTTAGATATTGATTTTCTCATTACATATTAGTCATATTATATTTTATTAGATTATGTATAAACTCTTGTTTATCTTTAATTATCATACCTAGATTACCTTTTTATCCTACATAGTACCATGTATCTAGTTGAGTTGACCCATTCATGCTTAATTTTAATTATGGATCCACATAGATCATGTACTCTTATTGATTTACACATGATTTTTTTTAATTTTGATATGTTCCTATATTATTGGCTTTTGATCCTTCCATTCTTGGTACACTTGAGAATTTTTATCCATTAGATGAGAATGTTCTCTCTATGGAGGTATTATTTCATTGTGTTTTTTATTTGTCCTATTTCATAGATTTGTTTAGTTCTCATAATTGTATCTTAGACATGTGAATGGAACTTATGCATGTGCATGTATATAATGTTAGTAATATGTATGTGCATTATGATACTTTAATTTTGAACATTTATCCTTCACATGACTTGACTCATGATACATAATTGTGATGGATACTTTTTTTGTACCTCAATAAATACACTTATGGATGCTATTTCATGTGGTGATGTTACACCCACTTTGCCTATGTACATGACATTGTTATACCTTGTGATCTTATACTTTCAACATGTCATTATTATCATATTATTCATATTTCTTATACATCTTCATGTCCTACCTTTCTTACATCTTTGTGCAGTGATGCCCCTTCCTTTCATGCCCTAGTTGTACCATGTGTCTCACCCTATGGTTGGACATACTTATCAAAAACATGGCTATGATGTGATTGATCAAATTAATAATCCTCCTACCAAGGTATCTCTTTGGGATTTGATAATTAATCTAAAAAATATAGAAACTTCACATACAATTTGGGTCAATGACTTAAAAACTATTCAATTGAATCTTGATAAAGTATCATCATTTGACACATAGAAAGAAATGTATCCTACTTGCCATAGGATGACCTAAATAGGTGGGTTATATTCAATGCAGCGAAAAGTTGGTGGCTCACTTTGTTTAGTATATTTATATAGTAATGTTTATAATAACACAAACTTATGTTGGTGGGAAGATACAATGTATTTTCTTTAAAGGAGATTGTTCATGGGCCACATAACAAAGATTTTTATGAATGTACATATTTATATGAATTTAAGTATGTCGATATATTTGTATTCATTTACAATGTACTGAATCTATTGTTGTTTTATGCATTTCAAAAATAAAACAAAAAATAATATTTTATTTTTAATTAATTAAAATTTATATTTTTAAATTATATTGCATTTATAGTTTATAATAATTAAGTAGGTGATATCATTATAATAGTGAAAATTGTATATTTATGTTCTTTTATTTTATGTTTTTATGTTGACTTTAAGTGTTTTTGTATACACCTAAAAATGGTCACATCACATAGTCTGGTAATTAATTGAATATTTTTAATATTTAATTAAATCTTTGAGTTCAATTTGTGTATAAATAAATTTAAATAATTTATTTATATTTGTTCATTCTTTCATTTCGATTAAATAAATAAGTTTATTTAAATCACTTTTTAATTAATTAAATAAACATTACGATTTATTTATATTAATTATCATTTAATCTTGGCTTGAATATTTTATTCAATTAAAGATTAAATTCTTTTAATATCCACTCACAATTAAATATTCTAAATATTTAATTAAATTCTTCTAATATCCACTCACAATTAAATATTCTAAATATTTAATTAAATTCTTCTAATATCCATTCACAATTAAATATTTCAAAATATTTAATTAATTCTTCTAAAGTCACATCACAATTAAATATTTCAAAATATTTAATTAAATCTTCTATAGTCCTAAAATTAAAAATCAAACTCACATAAATGAAATTAAATGAATTTTATTTATTTAATAAATTTAGGGATTATCTTCAACAGTGAAACAAACTGCCAAAATAGAAAATTAAATTCCTCTATTTCTGTGCAAGCTTGTTCCCGTGGGTTGAAGACAGGCATCCATTCTTCTCTCCAACCTCCCAACCTCTTCCATCTTCTTCTCAACCTCTCCATCTCTCACCATTCAGAGCTTACTGGAACAACTCACGGCCAGTGATGCTTTGCGGGGTTTTGCCGAAAGCTGTAAAGGTATCAAAGTCCTTTGAAATGACAAAAAGCTTTTAATAGAATAACTACTCCAGCCAGGTACGAAATAGCATAAACGCGCAGCATTGCAACATTCTGGCATCACCATAACGCCTTAGTAAGCATAGCATATCATGGCCAATCTTCAACATAGTTTAGTTTCAATTTACAGCCCCTGTGCATAATCCATAGCCCCTATGCATATCCGTTAGCATTCTCACCTCCACCAGCATATAGGATAGAGAAGCCTTATCACTTTGCATACTCATTCTGTAGATTACCATTTGGAGAAGCCAAGCTTACACAATCTGAGAGCAGCAACTTCAAACAAATCTTTGGAGATAGAGAAAGATGGAATGCCTCTGAAGAAGCTTCATTTGTTTATTTAAATTCAAATTACTTGCTTTCCTTCAGTTTAAAGTTCCATTATTTGTGTTTTGTTTTGTTCATTTTGATTATACATATTTAACATACATTTTTTAAACTTACCATTGAGGGCTTTTGCTTTAATTCACAGCACATCTTTTGTAAGGTTTTTCAGCGGGTTATGGCCAAAAATAAAGCGTATTGGTATAAAACATGTTTGACATAAGTTGGCATCCCGGTTCAGCGCCCGAGTGATTCATACGTGGCGCAATTCATCTTCGCGATTGCACCACGTGATTCATCGCAGCACCCATGATTCATCTGCGGCTATGATTCCCATACTGTAAGCCCATAATTCATCCCTACAATGCCCGCCGCGCGAGATCCACCACAGCACCCTTGACGGAAATCTGCGAGCTCTTGGCCAAATCCTCTGAGCCCTTCCGCGGTTCTGCGGCGCCGGTGACAAATCGCAGCCGCCGGCAAATCACAGCCAGAGCTCTTGACGGAAATCTGCGAGAGCCCTTAAGATTCTGCGAGGCTGCAGGCGAAAGATCTGCGGGCTCGCCGCGGCAAAAATCTGGCAAGGCCCTTGACAAATCTGCGGAGCCCATGGGCAAAATCCTGCGGAGCTCTTGGCAAATCACTGCCAAAGCCCAGCAACCGTCCCTCTGGGGCGGCAGCGGTCTGCGAGGCCGCCCAGTGAATCTGCGAGGCCCTTGACACAAATCCTGCGCATTAACTTTCTGTTTTAAGCCCTTAGTAATACTGTTGTAGCACATTTCTAAAATCTTGCAATTATATCCTTAATTTAAGTATACTTTGTAGCGAAATTTTAGTCGTAGCGACCCATGAGTAAAAGGCAGAACTTTAAAAGAATAAACAATCCTAGGATAGTCAGCTTTAATTACTTTATTTTAAGGACTCTAAAAAGAACTTCATGTTTTTGTGAAGCAACATCTTCACCTAGCATAGCAAATTGTCTATTTGGGCTTAAAATTGAACTCTTGTTTTCTTTTCTTTAAACAATGATAGGCCTATGCTCTCCCCTTGACTGGGTGATCAAAATGCAAAAATCATCTATTTCCCTTTAATGCAATTTCCTGGCTTTGTTAAAACCTTTTTAGAGGCACTCTTGTGGGAAAAAGTACTCACCAAGGAGCGACTCAAGGTGGGATTCGAGGGCCAAAGCGAGGGCTATTCCACCCACTCTAAAATTTAAAGTAAAATTTGGGGAAACCCTCTTTTGATGGTAGTGTGCATTGATAACCATCCCTAAAGCCTTTGTTCTAAAGGTAGGGAGGTCTCTCGAGGGAGTCTATCATTTGCCGCACCAAATGGAAACCCTTACTACGAACTTAGTGTAGTATCCAACCGAAGTCAATTTCCGAACGTCATAATAATCACAGTGCAGGGGAGGGAAGAATCTACCCCAAAGATACTCACCATATAACTGCCAAGGATTGTTTGCTCAGGAGATCCGGTATCCACTTCCGTCACTTTGAGTATGCATCTGGAAAAGACAAAAACACAGGCGCCCTTTCGGGGGTGACATGGTTGTGTGAGTCGACACAGTTTTAAGATGTGGGTTGTTGATTACTATGATGACCTACTTGAGTACTAAGAGTGAGTCTGCTTGAACTATCTATCATGTGTGAAACTTGTGAAAACAATTTTTGAACAACATTTTGATCATACACTTAATGTTTAAAGACAATTATTCTACAACTTGCTTGATGTGTTTTCAAAACATTAATTCAGTAAAGATCATCCAAAACACAATTACATTGATTACACTTATCATTTTTCGAGACTAGGATCAAATCTCAAAGTGCATCTTTTCAAACAAGTTTTGATTATTGATTCAACTTCCCCAATAGGATTCTGATATCCTTTCATCTTGGAAGCCACAATCAAGAGTTAGAAATATCATTTGATCATATCATAAGATTTTCATCTTATTAGATCAAGACATCATCATTTTTTCACTTATAAACCTGTGATCTAAGTCTAGAAGAACATTTCAAAAGCATATGCCTGTTGTCTACTTTACAACATGGGTGATAGGGAACAAAATCCTTTTCATAGGTTTCATACTGGGAATAGTTCAAATGATGAAATAACCGATGAAATGATTCAAGAAGTTGAACAGGATCCACAATTTCACATAATTTTGAACAAGATGTTAGAGTGAGATAAGGAAGGCTATTTTCTTTTTTTAGCAAACCAAGGTGCCAAATTGCCCTCTAACTACAATATGGAGAAAATTAAGGAAGATCCTGAAAAGACTAAAACTCCATTAAATAATCTTAGTAGTCTTCCCCAACAAACAAGAGCACTCCAAAGGAAAATCAAGGAAATACAAGGGGGCACAACTACGAAGTCTTTTGACGGAAATATGAAGGTAACCTCTTCTCCTCCAAAAGCAACATCATCCAAATTCAATGTTTTTGAATTTTTGCAAAGGTTATATGAGAAGCCCAAATCTAAGCCATCAAATAAAATTGACCAATCCTGTCATGTCATGCATTTATCTTCATCTCCCATAATTCAAAATGAACCTCACGATTCTTTCGCCCAAGACAACGATTCCATTCAATCACCTTCTTCTATCGTATCCTTTACATCCAATGATTCATTTCAATCTACACATCTCGATCAAAACATTCTACAAACCCTTCCTATCTTTGATCAAGATCCCATTTCTCAAGAACCATATGATGATCCCCTCCTTTCATTATTCACCCATGATAATCCTCTTCCATCTCAAGAACAAAATGTTCTTCCAAGTTCTTCTTCCACATCATCTAATCAATCCATACCATCCCATGATTCTATTGCATCACAAGAGCATGATAGTTCTTTCATCCTATCTAATGATGTCTTACCAATTGATGATCAAGATATGATTTCTACAAAATCTCACGATTCCCTTCCTTATCAAGATCAATATATGCTTCCATTCAAGGATACCCTTTCATCCCATGAAGATGATTATTCTTCTCATAATCAAGATATTCCTTTCATACCACTTCATAATCCTTTTCCAAGTCAAGATCAAAACACCCCATCATCCCCAAGTCAAGAGCATATCACACCTATTCAAGTTATCCATGAACCCCACACCTATAAATTGGGATCCTCCACATTTATCCATTCTGGTTTACTTCCAATGCCTATCCTCTCATCCATATCATATCCTCCTCAAAATGGACTCGCATCTTGTTTCACAAACAATACATATCCCATTGGTAAACGAATGTGTGAAATTATGAATTACAAAGGAAAAGGTTTAGGCTTTCATGAGCAAGGTATCCTAGAACCCTTTTCTGTCCAAGCACATCCATATTCTCATGGCCTTGGTTATACACCTCATGCTCAACCTAGGTATCCTAGTTCATCAAAAATTCCATCTATCCTAGGTCCTTATCCTAGTCCATTAAAAACACCATCTATCCTAGGTCCTTATCCTAGTTCATCAAACTTTCCATCTATCCTTGGTCCTTATCATTCCAACCCTAGCTCATCAACCCTTCCATCCATATTAGGGTCCCACATTTCTCCATCTCCTATTCTTCAAGAACAACAAAGGCACACATCCTTGATCCACTTTCAAAATTCTTCCTTCATTAACTCATCCATCGTACCTCCATATCATTCATCTCAATCCACCCCTTCCATTTCTTTTGGAAGCAATTTGGATGCCAAATGTCAAAAGCTTCAATATAAAACTCCACATGTATAAAAGGATCAACATGTCTCCTTGAAGAGTCATGCAAAAATAAAAGAAAATTTGATCCAAAAAATCAAAAGGCAATTTTCAAAGGCCACAAAGGCCCATCAAAGGAAAGGAAATTTTCAAAGGCCACAAAGGCCCATCAAAGCAAAAAGGAAATTTTCAAAGACCACAAAGGTCCATAAATCAAAAGGAAAAATGTCAAAGGCCACAAAGGTCCACAAAGCAAAACTCAAAGTCAAAAGTCATGTGGATTCCTAAAAGTCTCATAAAAGCAATAAAATCTGAATTGGCATCCAAATTTGCTAATCCAAAAGCTTCCTCCAATTTTCCATCTAATAACCTATCACCTTCCAAATCCATTTTTCCTCCATCACTCCACCGCTCTTCAAGGTGTGTGCCAATGTTGATCTTTCCAACCTTTCCATCTATCCATCAACAAGTTTTCCAACCTCCTATCCATTATTCAACATTCATCCCCCATCATTCTCCTTTAATCCAAACTTTTGCATAAGTCCTTAGATTCTTCTATCATTAATCTGCCAACATTTAGGATTCTAAT
>VDFB02130251.1:0-12030 GCA_007258455.2 Sequoia sempervirens | reverse complement strand
GTTTTCCTCAACCATCTGAGACGTGACAGGGTCACTTTTCAAATTACCCTGGGTGTCTGATGCAGGAGCATCCAGTGGTGTAAGGGCAATCTTGCATCACCCAAAAATAGTTAAATTTCAAGTTTCTCATTTTTTAGATGTTTTTACATTTTTGGATACCCTTTTCGTCATAATGAAATTCCCAATTTATGGTTTTTATTTTCGATTCTTGGGTTGAAAGATATTGCAGTTTTAGTTTCTCATATTTGCACCTGAAAATCTTTCGAGTTAGATTTGAGGCACTTAGAGCTCCCAAATCAGCCCCAAAACTTTCCAAAATCGGTGTAGAAAATTTTGAGCGTGTTATTGACTTTGAGACCTTTCCAACGGTTCAAACGGTTCGCGAATCGGAGTCCCGGATCAAAAGTTATGGCCCCGGGAAGTTGGCACACTTTCTAGAAGATACAATTGCAAATGCTCTTTTGAAATTTGAACTTCATGTTGTAAATTTTCGGCGCCAAACCACCTAAACTCAAATTTAAATTTTGTTTTGGCTCCAAACTAATGAGGAGCTCTATTTATGGGCGGGTTTCTAATTTTTGGGTAACTTTTTGGGGACAAGCTCGCATATTGCGAAAGCGTGATTCTATAGCTTTCTGTAACTTGCATGTGTTGTAGAACTTGGGGATTTGAGATCCTCTACATGTAAGAAGCTCCATTTTCTGAATAATAAATTTATTCTCTTGTTCGTGGGTTATTTTCTAAGTCTCGGGCTGCGCCCTCATCATTATATGAGGCTTATAGCATACCATTGATACAAAGTATCATTCACCAATGTTAAATAATAATGTTCCTTTGAATTCGACTCTAAAAAGAGGGTTGGAGGAGGTTTGTAGTCAGCTATGTGTAGTTTTAAAGGAAATTCAAATGCATATTTAGATTGTTCAATATTAATGATATAATGAGATTATGGCATCTCAATCTTTTGAAATTATTACAACATAAATTGGTGATAGAAAACATACCATGAAGGGTAATTTTACTACCATAATTTAGGATGAAGAATTCATCATTTGTAAGTCATCAAAAAATAACACTAGAAGCAAGAGACAATCATCCGATCACAAGATGTGGATGATTGGATTAGAATAAAACTTGGAGAAACTAACCAAGATAAGGAAGGAGACCATTCCAAGATACTAAGGAAAAGGAACCTACTTGAAACCATAGATAGATTTATTTTATACAAACCATATGTAGTACCCCTCCGTTTATGCTATGCTTTCTGTTGATACTTTCATATACTGGTAGACTTTGTTGTTTTGTTGGATACTTGGATCGCTGATTTTGAGCGATGATGGATTATTGTATGACATGATGATACTCTGTGTGATGTTTATTGTTTTCAGACTTGATGTGATTTAGTGTAGATGTTCATTTTCAGTTGATATTGCTATGCACATGTTTATGATGGACTAACAATATTATTGAGTCAGTCTTCAGTGAGTGTATTGGTGTGGAGAACAGAATCGCATCACTCGCTTGCGAGTGCCCTGCGATATCTGTGATTTTCTCCGCACGGTGTGTCTGTTTACTCTTTTATATATATATACATGCATGTACATTGTTTGCTTGGTTGCAGGATTTGCAGGTACATGACACTGACTCCACCTGTGTAATCAGGTCTGAGCGTGTCAAGACTCAACGGAATTGTTGAAAGGGAGATAGTAGTTAGGTTAATCCTAGTCCGGTCTTTAACCCTAGTCTTAGTACAATTTCAGTTTTCAGTTTTGAGTCGTAGGTTGTTATGTGTTTCTGTTGGTTAAATCGTTCTTGAAAAAGGTAAATTTGTTTATGTTTAATATTGGTTATTGTGTTTTATTTATTGTTATTAAAATTAATATTTAAATATAATTGAAATTTATTTATTTAATTATTTAATACATTAGTTAGTTTAATTAGTTAAATAGTTAATCTTTAAAAGGATTTAACTATTTAATTAAATAAATTAATTAATCAGATTAAATTATTAAATGCATAAATTATATTGTGTTTAAATAGATTAGAAAATTAGAAAATAAATTGAAATAATTTGCATGTGAATTAAATTGTGTTTGGAAATTTATTTTTAGTGTTTAAATTAAATAAATAAGTTAATTGCATGTGATTTAAAAATTAGAGTTTTAAAATTTAAATTTAAATTAATTAGATAAATTGCATGCAAAATTTGAATGGCAAAACTGCCGAGAGGTGGAGAAGATATTTTCTCAACAACCTCTCGACATGTGTGTGAGTGCCATAATTGCAAAAAGTTTGTTGAAAACTTTCACGGAGGTTATTGAGGATCTCGGGGATTTTGCACGGGGTTATTCTGTTGCCTCGGGGAAATTTTCTGGGCACTGGCAAAATTATTTCTTTCTGTGTTAAATATTTTGGAATTCTTAAAAATTGGTATTCCTCTCTGTTATTGGGATTGTGATTTTCTTTGGAGGAAGATCTTCTTGGTGGTTGGGTATCTTGTGGATCTCGGAATTTACTTGGAGGAGTTTAAGGGAAACTACTTTTTACAGGCAAATCTACTTCTACAGGCAGTCACAGGTATTCCTCTTTTAAAATTATTTTGTTTGATTTGAATAAAGAAGCTTCTGTAAATATTTTATTGTTATTTTAAGTGAAAAGGATTTTATGAAAGGAAAGAATAATTATTTGAAATTCTTTTATAATTAGAAAATAATTGTTACTGTTCTCTTTATTATTCAAAGGATCTGGTGTTTTCAGGAAACCTCTGTAAAAATTGTTTAAATTTTAGTAAAAGAAAATAATTATGTGAAACAGGAAAGGGAAGGTGAACATACAGGAAATAAATTATTTGTATGTGATTTTATTTTTAAAATACTTCCTGTTGAAACAATTTTATAGAAAATTTATATTACAGAAATTACCAGTTAAAATTCTGAAGAATATTTTACCAGAGAATTACCTCTGTTAATTAAGATTTATTTGGTGATTCTTTTTATAAAAAAAATGTAAAATTATATATATTATTAATGCTGTGTAAAATCATAGTAAATTATTGTTTAAAATATATATCAATTTCGTCAATTTCCGTCTGTACGGAACGGCGAATTTTAGTTGATTTTAATGTGTGAATTTCGGTATTACAAAAAAAAAAAATTTAAAAAAAATACAGGGTTTTGGGAAGGGCCGAAGCCCTCCCCATACCCCAAAAGGGGCGGACGCAGCCAATGCAATGGCTACGCACAGCAGCCGTTGGCTGCTGGGCACAGCCAGGGCAATGGCCGCGCCCCTTTCCCCAAATGGCAGGCGCGGGTTCTGCGCACAGGAAACTTCGCTTGGATTAATTTCGTTGGAAATTTTAATAACTTTATTTATGTTTAATTCGTATGAATTAAATTTAGTGATTTGGTTTACATATGTATAATACATAAATATAGATTATATGTATTATATATATTATATATATATTATTAAAATATATATAATATATATAATATATATATTCTTATATATATATTTATATATAAATATGTATAAATTAAATTAATTTTTGTAAATTTTATTTTAAATAGAGTTAATTTATAATTATTTAAGGTTAGATGAAATATATTATGAGAAGTGTATAAGAAGGAAATTACTAGATTGATTACTATAATAGACTTTTGTGATTGATTATTAAGTATAGTTGTAGTAATATGAACGAAACAATTAGCTTAATTTTCTTATTGCTGTTAGAACCTTAGTTATTTTAGAGAAGTTGTATAAATTAAATGATTGAAATAAATGGATTTAGAATATCCAAATGTTAGATGTATTTTTTTTTCCATTTGCTTAAAATCGCTTTATTCTTTGTTGGTATTTGGGAAAATGGGGTTTGTTTATATTAAATGTTAATAAAAGCCTTCCAGATGTGGTTCTTTTTGGGAAGTAAAATAAAATATGGGTTCTTGTGTTTGAATAATCCAAGGTAGTACACTGAATTTTGTAAATGAATTTGAGATCTTTGTTGTGGTAATACTGGCAGTTTTATGTAGTTCTTTTGTGCACTTAGTAAACCCTAATCTTGTAAACTTAGTAACCTTGTTATGTTTAGGGGAGTTGCTAGTCGTAAGGGCCGACACACGAAGTGGTGTCAGGGTAACTTACGATTAGTTAAGTAAGTCAGTGAAAACTAAAGAACACAGTAGATAGAATTAAAACATGTAATAAGATGCTTATGCCTCATTTATGACTCATAAGCTTCTACAGTTATGAGTATAAGTCGAGAAGGCCTGGAATGGCAAATCGTAGTCTCGTTTCCTTAAGGGACATGCGATTTCGCAACTGCGTGCAATAGGGGCCGGGTTTCGTAAGTGGTTACCAGGGTAACCCAAGGATTGGGGGCCGGGACCTAGGAAGAAACACCAGGGTAACCATTGCATCGTTGTGATGACACTCCACCTAGAATAACAGTTAAACCTTGTATTGTATTTCAAATCAATTGTCAAATCTGGAAGCAATGTAACCAATAGTGTGTATGTACTAGTGTCTAGGGTTAGTAGATTTGGTCTAGGTAGCCTTATTACTATCTCCTAGCACGGGGGTGGACCTACGGGTACCACATGGTTGGGTGGAACGTGCACCTTACTCCGTTGGGTCCCCATTATGTTCGTTGCATTGAGCGCTTCAAGGATGGAGAGCTCGCATATGGACTTCTTTTATTCTTCATCATTGTATATTGTAACTTGTAATGTAAAAACATCCCTCAATTGTATAAGAGGAGATCATTTGTAAAATTGTAACTGTTATTTGAACTATCTCATCAGATGGATGAGCAATGTAACATCTTTTCAATGCTATGTATGGAAACGTATTTGTACCTTATTATATCTTGTATGAGAATTTAAATGAATTATGCAATGTTTACTTTATGTTATGTTTTTAATTGGGAGCAATACGAAGTACTTAAGTCGCTTATGGAAAACTTAAAGTAGTGTAACGTCGTTGTAACCTAAGAATGTATGCAACTAATTAACATATTATTAACACTTTTAAAAAAAAAATTATTACACTTTTATATCATCATTGCATCATTCTTAGGTTATTTAGACGGGGCATTACACCATAGAAGAATACTATAGAGAAATTTGTGTCTATTCCACATACATATCCTTAAAATTTCTATGAATAAAATAAATTCTCACATCTATTTTATGAACCTACCAATGACATGCTATGGTAATATAAAGTGTGATATAGATGGGTTTCATCTTTTCACCTAGTATAAAGTTCTTTGTGAAGACAATAATAGGACAACCCATTTGGATAATTCATTCTTTAAGAATAGATCCATCAACTAGAATTTGTATCTAGTATATCCACTTACATTGAACAAGCTTCATTCCCTTATATAGGGGAACAATATCTCAAATATCTTCCACTTAGGAATGTTATATTCCTTCTTCAAATACTATTTATTAGAAGTAGAGTTGATGATCCCCAACCTAATCATCTACAAGCTATAGATTTTTTCTAGACTTGAGTGGACTTAAAATAGGAGAACCAAGATGAGCTTGATCAACCTTAGAATAATTATTAGAAGAGGAAAGAGGTGAATCATCTTCATCATCACTCTTGTCAATCTGATTAGAGGGAAGAGAATACTTACTATCCAATTTGTGCATAGGTCATTTTAAATCCTCAAAATTATTATTGTTAATTCAAAGTGAATATAGTATGAGTGTACAAGGTAAAGAACTTTAAGAGTAGAATTCAAAGATCCCTGCTCAAAGTGGGAACTCCTCTCAATAAATGGTTTATATGTAATAATATGAAGAAGATAATATAATTTAATACCATTAGGATATCCCACCAAAATGAAAAGCCTATTTTGTGGATTCACAACCTTATAATTCTCTTATATTATATGGCCTCAAGATAGAGAATAAAAAAACTTGATTTTTTTTGTTTTTATTTCTAATTACTCCTTGATTTAAAAAGGATGAATCCTTTAAATTATTTGTGAGGAATATAGTTATAGATACAAGTCACATACTTAATGGCCTCCACCTAGTACTATTTTTTAAGAGATGTAGAATGAATCATGGTGTTAGCCTTTTCTTTCCAATATATTTTTTTTTTTTTCTGATTTTCCTCACCATCATTTTGACAATTATATGTAACTATATGCTACAAATAAATCATCTTTAAAGTATAAAATTACTCAAATTGAATTTTGCATAACTTTATTATTAGCATGCATAACCCTAAAGAAAATTTGAATTTATTTTTCAATAATTGATGGGGGAGTACAGGAACATGATGGGCCAAATAATAGTTCTAAGTGGCAATGAAAATTCTAAATATTTGACTTAAAGCAACTTCACATGAAAATTTCAGTGGCTTATCTACTCAATTTGAAAAATATGTAGTAATAGAATTTGTACAAATTTGAATGTAATTTCTAAGCTACTAGTTTTTTCAAAAAAAATATTTAGTGAAAATTGAAATTCTATTGAAGCACTACTAAAAATTTTGAAAAAAAAAAAAAGTGGGTGTCATTTGAGCCAACCTAAGTATGAGAAAAAAAAAATCTTTAAATATAAGTAAAAGGATATATACATATATATGAGGTATATATTTTTGTAAGTAAATTAATTAGTTCTAAAATTTTAATAGTGAAATTTTTAAAATATTAAAAGGTAAATTTCTAGCCAACCTAACTTGGTCAAGAAAATATCAAATCGAAGAAAAAAATTAGACCTATAACTATTGAAGAATAGATTGTAATTCATATTTTAGATTTGAAAAAGGTGAAATAGTTTAAAAGTTATGGATGTTTTTCAATTAGTCTATCAATCAAGACTACATATATGCTATATATGGAAAATATTCCAATTGCAATAATGAAGATGTCAAGTATTTGAAGAAGCCCTAAATATTTTTAAATTTTTAAGGGATAGTTTTGATGAATTCATTCTCCAAGAGACGACCTTTGATTTCACCTCAACTTCATGGAAATTTTATTAGTTAATTTGAGATCTACTTAGGAGTATCAAGGGAATTAATTTTTGTAGTGTAGAAAATTGTCACCTTTAATAATTTCACATTATTTTTTGTCCCCTTAATATATTAGCCCTGATTAAGTCCCTAATTTCCTAAATTACGCATTCCAAGGCCTATTTATTCCATTTTCCAAAGGATTGCAAGCATTGAATAAATGCAAACAATTAATGTTTTGATCTTGACACAAAGTGTTGGAAGATAGGGTCAGGACCCATACACCCATGGGAATATGGCCCCCCCTATCTTTTCAAGGACCAATTTTAAATATATTTTTGGTGGTATTATAAAATTCAAAATTCAAATTTTAAGTCTTGGCTTTTAGAGTCTAATTTTTGAGAAATTAGAGTAATTACATATAAATACCTAGCTATTGCATCATTTCAAATCTAACAAGCACAAAGTAAAAAGATACTGGAAAACTTATGAGCAAGAGCACTATTGAGCAAGTCAAGAGCATCATTTCATAGCATTATTGCAACAATTCAAGATCCAACATCATGTATAATTTTATGTATGTTCATATTTTGTGAAGGCTAACCCTTGTTGTAGGTCTCTAAAGAATTCAAGGTTTCAAGGAATCAAGTTTCAAATACTTGAGGTAATGTGCATGATAGTAGTCCTTCAAGGAAGCCATTAAAGGTTGGTGAGTTGCATCACTTTGTGATTTCATCACTCTTTCCTTTCAATTATCTATTTATCATTGAAATTGCCATTATGGAAGTGGAAACACTTACATAGGGTTTGACAAAAGCAAGCCCCTAAATGGCCCACCATTTCTTCTCTCTTTGAATGTATAGGTTATAGGTTTGAAGAATATTGAAGGAATATTGGATACAAGTTATCCATAATTAAATTCAAAGCCCTAAAAGTTGTCAAGACATGGAAACTCACCTACAGAATTATATGACGACGTTTTGAAAAATCTGTAACTGAGAAACAAAAGGTTAGATCTTGTATGAAAGGAATAAAAAATTAGTTTCAGGACCCCTTATCAGGTACAACCATATGCCCCTTGGCATCTAACTCCTCCTCTACATGCCAGATCCAACTTTTTATGACAGGTGCACAATCTCTAGTACTTCTCAAATCTGCTTGTAACTTATTGTTTCAATCTACATCACGTGCTTCCAAAATATTACATTTATTAAATTAGGTCACATAGTTCAATTAGTTTAATCATTTTAAATCATTTCCAATCCACTTTCAAGGCACCAAGAATGCAAATTCAAGTCTAATTGACTCACCTTCCTAGTTGAATGTCAATCTATTCACCTTGTTGATCTGGACATTCTTAATGAAACTTTGAAAAAGGGAAACTAATTGACCCTAGGCTTTATACATTTAACTTTAAGGTTTATCCCCCCCTTTTCTATATTTCATTTTTATAAAACCAACATCCCAACATTATATACCTTCTAAAATTGGTGGTCTTTCAAACCCTAGATCTAGGTTTTGCATCATATTGTCTTACATTTCTCATTTAGGGTTTCATATTTGTATCATAAAAAATCATAAAAATCCAAAAAAATGCACCTCATACTACATCATAGCTTGTATTAGGGTGTGATCTAGTCATTTAGATCATATTTTTATTCAAAATTGCATTCATAATTATTCATTTTTTTCACACATTATCATACATTTGCATTTCAATCACATTGAGAAATTCTAGACAAGCAGTCAATGTCAGACCTATCTACAAATAAAATTATAAATCTTAAACAACTTAAAAATTAATATTTTTAGTTTCCAAACATCTTGTCAAGGACTTAGATTCCCTTGGGCGACCCTATCCTTGTACAAGTACATCAATAAAAAGTTTCACAATTGTTTGTCTCTACCTAGTCAATTTGTAGGTACTTTCAGATCTTTGTTTTAGAATAAGTAATTGCCTCATTTTAGGAATTGGCATATAGTTCATAAAAGTGAAAGAAAGTGCACTTTTTGTGTCAAAATCATCATTTTCAAGCCTTTGCATTTTAGAATCAATTAATTATTGAATTTTAGATCTAAAATTTGTATTCATAACTTGTTCAAAAAACTTCAACATTCTTGCATACTTACATTTTGCATTAAATTGGCATAAACTAGACAAATTGTAGGAAATTACTTACTATTACACTATTTGCAACTGGAATTAGAATCCTTAAGCAATGTAATACAAATTCAAACTTTGAGTTTCCAAAACCCCTCACCAAGACTTAGATTCCATTGAGTCCCTATATCATGTTATTCTTGGCCAAACAAACTTTTTTCCCAAACTTATGTTGTTCTATTACCTATTTTCTTCTGTTGTCTGATTTTTTATTGAGTTTCTATTATGTTTATTTAACAGTTTGGTGTTCATATTGGGTATGCTTAGTTTTTTGAAACTTGCATGAGTTTCACAAATTGGTGTCCAATTACCAATACTTAATTGAGATATAGTTCTAGACTTATAGCATCCTATGTTGGCTTTACATATGTTGTGGATCATGATTCTTCTAACTGCTTCATGACAAGTGTTGTCAATACTTTACCTATTTTGGACTCTATTCCTAATGCTACCATACCAATGACAACCTTACAAACACCTATCTACAGATGTTGAGGCTATGGTTACCCATGTTCCTAAAGACAATGTAATACCCCGCCACACAACCCTAGGGAAAGTTGCAATTAACTACTCAAACGTACTATTTTTTTGTTGTTTAAGTACAATTAACATGAAAGTTCACTACCCAATTGCTAACAACCCCTAAGGTTACAAGATTGAGTATACTTTGAACCCCAAACAAGAAACATGAATTGAAAACATATCATTTAATTACTTAAAGAATTAAGAACGCATACATTCCATACATGATAATTTACATCAAAGAATATGAGATACCACTTGATTACAGATAACAATAAAATTACATCACTCATTCCCTGAATGAGATAAATCAAATAAGCATGGTTATATATTACAACTTCCACCTTGATAACAATGAGGGGTAATAAAATACAAGTTTCCAACTGAAATGAATAAAGCATGAAAAGATATTGGATCCCATGAGCTCTCCAATTGGAAACCTCATCCACACGATTAAGAAGACAAACCCAATGGATTAAGGTGCACGTTCCACCCAACCATGTGATACCCGAAGGCTCACCCCCTATGCTAGGAGATAGTAACCAGGAGTTTCTAAACAAGACTATCTACCTCAAGACATAGGCTAATACATAACTGAACTGAAAAGGATAAAAGTACATCACTTAACACAAAGGTTACAATGCTTCTAGAGAACAAGGATCATTTACATAGTACAACAAAATTGACTTTTGGTTAACATAGAGAGAGTGTCACATGACATTTGCTATGAGTTACCCAGGCTCAACTATCCTAGGCTACCGGACCCCATCTTGGGTTACCCTGGCTCAACTCTACCAACTGTTAGACCCTCATACAAACTACGCTTCTTGTCTCATCTCAAACCTTAAAAGTGAATGAGTCATGAGAGAGGCATTAATTATCTTAATTAGTCTGAGAGTTTTTCATTAATTCTTTTTAAGTTATCACTTACTTAAACCCTATGTGAGTTACCCTGGCACCCCTTTGTGTGCCAGACCCCCACTAAGAGCCACTCTCCTACCAACAACGTATACACGGTATAAAACCACAATTAAATGGGTGTACTAGATAAGATAACCTCTCCAATCCAAGGATGCAACAAACAAAGGAAACTCACTCCAAACACTGGAGGAAACAAAAATACATAATCCACTCCTTCCAAAGGAGGCACAGACAACAAAACCACTCCTAATCCAAGGAGGGCACAAACCATCCCTATTCGTGGAAATCAGGTAAATTATTGACAACGCACTGGATGCACTACCCAAGGGATTCAAAATAGGCTCACATAATCAAATTGAACAACTCCATCCTATAAGGAACCTCTGGAAGACTTACAAATTAAAGACACATTTAACCCATTTCCCTAACATGCATAATAGGAAAAACGCTAGTTAAAAGCAACTCAGACAAATAAAACTTCTAATATTTGGATTTCTTAAATCCAATTTAACAATAAAACTTTACTCAATTATTCCTAATTCAAGACGATTTAATCCATAAGACAAGAATAATCCACAGCTAATTGTTTATCTCTATAGTTCCTCTCAATTATACAATACATGGAAATAACTAGTCTTATCAAAATTTCATTTGCAGCCAAATAATATTTAAACTATCATAACGTCGTTCTCTTACAATTCTCATTTCAACTAAAATGGATATTCATTTTCTTAAGAAAAAATGTGCCCTTATCAAATAACTATTAAACATTTGACAAGCAATGGTAAATTAAATCTATGGTTTACTTCAGTTTCCTCAATGATATTTAGATATTAAAACTCATTTCCCATCGAAACCATTTTATTATAAAGATGATATCTTTCCAATCAATTATAAGAAAAATAATTATTTTTGAATTCATATATTTAAATATTTAAATTTTATTTAAATATATAAATATATCCTTTTAAGAAAAATAACATTTTTATCCCAACTAATAAAAAAAATCCTCATTATTTTATATATATATATATATATTTAAATAATAACAAAAATATTCATTTAAATTAATATATATATAATATTAAATATTATATATATATAATATATATTATATTATAAATATAATAATATATATATAATATTATATATTATATAAAATTAAAATTAAAAAAACTAAAATAAAAATAAATAAATAAAAACTTGTTGGGGTTGAACCCCCCCAAAGGGGAGGAGGACGCAGCCCATGGATGCGCTCAACCTCCCCAATGGAGGTGATGTTGTTGTGGGTAGTGCTTCCCCCACACCATGTGGGGGGCGTTGCACACAGTAGCACCCTCCATTGTGGTGCGGCTGTGTGCAGCCACAACTGCGCCCCCCCTAAAATCAATCAATATTTTTTTTTAAAGATTAAATTCTCAATTTTTAAACAAAAGAAAACCAGTTTCCCC
>VDFB02130250.1:0-17295 GCA_007258455.2 Sequoia sempervirens | reverse complement strand
AATCTTGTTTTCATCTCCATTGCGCTTCATCATTTTAGCTATTGATCAAGGGTTGGGAAAGGGTCACTAGCACATGTGACACTAATCCACTATGGAATAGGTAACTTGCTGGAGGTTTTCATCATGTTTCTTTCATCCTTTTGTTGCATGTTTTAAGAATTTTGCAAGGTATTTCATAGGAGTGTTCTTGAAGGATTTGTAGGTACTAACCCTTGTTTGAAGTTAGTGTTTGCAGATTTTGAAAGGCTGCCTGGCCTGGCGCTAGGAAGGAGTGGGCGACTTATGTGTCGATACCCAACATTGTTCAAAATGATTTCTGAGATTTATTGCTATGTTAACCTTTATTCTATTCTCTTCCATGCTATTTGTGTTCATTCTTTAATTTGATAAAAAAAAAAGTGTTGGAAATCAAATTCTGGCCCGTGACCATGCTAATATTGCTCTGTCTCTCATGGATTTCAGTTTGTCTTATATCTGCTTCTTTTTCTTTTAAAGGCCAGACATAAACTCTCAAAAATCAATAATACACTGTAATGTATATATGTGAAGATCATAAGCGTTCTTTTATATACGTTGGTAAAGTTTCCAAAATGCTTTTCTTACACTTTAGTATTCTTAAGATCTACGTTGCGTGTATACTGCAGTAACAAATTTTGTCAAACTTTCAGCCAAGTTTTCTGAAAGTAGTTGTGAAATGTGCCTGCCAAATGCAGTCTCTTTAAATATTTTCTTTTTATCTGCTAACTAACATTCCACTTTCCTCTCTGACTTAGACAAATCCAAACAAATTGCAGAGAAAATGTAGCAACCGGCTCTGTATATAGTTCCTCTTTTCTTTCTAGATGTGAAGGTTTCCTTATTTGCTGGCTTTTTTAGTTGACTGTTTATGAGTCATTGAATTCATAGAGAAGAGGAAGGCAAAATATCAAATCTCACCTACAAACCAGTGATGGCGTGAGCAGTAAAACGTACCAATCTTGTATAGAATCCACCATCTTTGTTCGCTGCTATCTATTTACTGCCTTTTAAAGCCCTGCCACTCGTATTAGAGGATTTTGTCAAATAGTTAATGCGCCTTGTTGCATACGTATAATAATTACATGCATAAACTACTTAAAAAACTCCCACTATGGTGCGCAGGCAACAGGAATTCCGCCAAAAAGTTTGAGAGTTTAAATCTGCCAAATGCATTCTATTTGTTGTTTTTATACCTTTGTGCAGGTTCCTTAGATCTTTGTGCCAAGTCATTTGTGTGTGGGTTTAAATGATAGGAAATTTCTTCCTTTTCTGCACATTTGGAAGCTAAGTAGGAGGCAAATTTCTTTACCTACCAAATGCATTTGTTTGACAGTTTTGAACATGTGTCTGCTGTTCTCTTATATATCATTCTTATTCTTAAAGAGCAGGAGGTTTTTAAGTTTTATTGATAGAGCATTCTAAATCATTCTATAAGGTGGCGTGCTTTATAAGCTAGATGTCCTTTGAAGCATTAATCAGGCTATTCTGTGCTATCATTAATTTAGTATCTACTGCGCCATTAGGAAAACTATTTCGTTATAGCCCAGCATTTAAAGATGACTCATTTTAAACTATACGTTATGGCGTACTGACAGTGATGTAGCTCTGATTAAGGTGATCTAAATTCAAAATGACTCATTAAATTCTCTTAGCTGTTTTTAATGCGCATGTCAAGACTGTCTTGAGGAGTTGTTTTGTTTGAAAATGCATTAAAAAAAAAAAAAGCAGAAAAGACAGTGGGCATCGTTGTTGACTATCTGGCATACACCTTCGTTTTGAGGATTCTGGTCAAAAGATCCATGCACTTGGTCTATGCACCCAGAAAGAGGTTGGCAGAGTACACAATGGCTAGTAAGAGACATTGAGAGTATGCAGCTGCGAGGAGTTATTCCTTTTATCTAGGAGGATGTGAGGCTACAAAGGATAAGGACATGCATTTTCAATTTCAAAAGCAAACCCTTCCATTAGCTTAAAAGAACTCTCATGCTATATTATCATTCTAAGCTGTGTTTGAAATTAGGAGGGTGTCCTTGAAAGTTGTAGTCCTTATAGTTGATAGAATTTATGAGTTGTCAAGACTTATTATATCATTTGGATTATTTTGGAGTAGTCAATGTTTAGGATGAGGAGGATTCTTGTGAAAGACTTATTCTTTACGGTTGGTTTGATAACTTTATCCAATAATTTAAAGAAAGGTGTCTCACAAATATGATATCTTTTCAAAAAAGTCAAAGCATGGTTCACCTATAAATGTTTTTCTTGTTTCTAAATCATTATTCTTTCAAAAAAAATCATGTTATTAGTTAATGGTCAAAGTGAATTTAATGTTATAATTTTCACATGATTTGTCTTTCCTTGTTATAGGTACAAACAAACAACGAAGGAAAAAAGGTACAAAGGAAAAGTGAAGGCGAAAAGGTGCAAAGCGAAAGAGAAGGCTATCAAACGAAAACGAAAGGAGGGGAAATTTTTTTTGAAAACACAATGTATTTTTTAACACTTTAAGTGTTTGATCAACACTACTTCACAAAGTTGTTTATCTTTTCGTTTTAGAACACTAATTTTCATTTGGGTCTAAAATGAACAATTTTATTTTCATTGCAAAGGGCTTAAAATGAATCTTAGGACAAACTCACTAGATTTTGTTTGAGGTTAAGAATTGAACAATCAAAACTCACACTTCATTTTGGTGCTTAAAACGAACTCACAATTTCTTTGAAGGCCATAAAACGAACAAGTGCTTGAATTGTGTGATTTTGTCTTTTGAGTGCGTATCCTCTCCCCTTGCGCTTCGTGTGATCTAGGGTGCAAGAGAAACACTCAAAATACATTTTATTGCTTTGAAACACTTTGATTTGGGCTTAAAAATTGAACATCTTGTGCAAGTGTGAGTAGGGGCATTTTTGCGTACATTCTCATTCTTTGTGCCATCAAAGATTGATCGAGTTACGGATTGTGTCTTTGCTTGCTTTTGTTTATCTTAGAGGGCCCGCCTTGTGGGAAAAAGTAATCACCCAAGGGAACGGCTCAACCGGTAACACTCTAAAGCCAAGAGTATTTCTAGCCGGGATATAAATGTGGATATTGGAAGAAACGCCAATATCACGCCGGGTTGACTCGGCCAAGCATGATCCGAAGGGGACTCTTGCCACGCTGGGTCAACTCCCTAATGAATGGAAAAGTTCCTTACTAGAACCCATGTGCTAGAATTTTCCAAAATCCTTAATCTATTTATGAGCTATGCAAGAACGGGTCGCTCCAAGCCACCCCACACCCCCACGGCTCCTAGTAGAGATGATGGAAAGCATGCCATGGGAGTTTTCCTTGCTGGTGTTGATGCTTGGCTGCCCATTGACATTACTAATGAGCCGCGGGAGGGAGCCGCAATGGGCATCTAACCATCCGCTAGAGATAAGCGAATGGGACTTGTCCAAGTGGGAACAAACATTGTTCACACATCCATAGGGCTTGTACTTGTTCTTCGCTTGAAAACACGTTGTATTCGAAACATTTTGTAAAACAAACATTCAAATATGACTTCAAAAATTTCAAACCCTCTTGAAGACAAATATCATTGACTCAATCCATGTTAATGCTTCCCTCGGGATCACATCCGTGAGGTTCCTAAGCATTGATTATACCTCAATTTCTATCTCTTTGAGTAAACAATAGGGAAAACCCTTGCCTAAGTTCATTGAATTTCCACATAAAATATCTTGTGGGTTTAAAGAAATTAAGACATTGGACATCTTAGTTTGAAACTTTAATCAAAGATAGTGTTTTTGGTAAAATAAAGCCATTAAACAAAGATAAGAAAAATGAACTTTCATGTGTGTTGAAGACTCCAAATCCCAAAGCAAAAATCATTGAAAATCCAAAAATGAAAGTTCAAATGAAATCAATCCTTGGTTACAAAGGTCTTTAGGAAGCATATGCATGCTCTTCAATACCTAGGTCTAGGAAAACAAAGTGGTCTTTTTAGGTTCATCTAGGGATCAAAATAAATCAAACCTCTTTCATCCATCTTTCAAAAACATCAAATCCATCTCACAAGTCATCTTTTGAAAAACCTTGAAATCATCCTTGAAGTACTAGGCTTTATGACAAAATCAAGCAATCATCCAAACTCATTGAGACCAAGTCCTTGAAAACATTTATCAAAACACCTTTGGCTAGAAATGTGTAAATGCATCCTTTTGCATATCCTTAGTCAAAGTCATCCAAATCATCTTGTCTAGCTTAGTGTATGTAGATGAATCCTTCTCCATATACTTAGTGAAACAATCATTTTGTTTGGGTAGGTGCGGGTAGATGCATCCTTCTCCTCACACCTATCCAAATCATCATCCTTTGAACACAACTATCCTTTAGACTTCAATAATATCAAACATCTTAGGGTCTTTTTGTTCAAAATAAAAATCAAAATCCAAATCAAGATCAAGGACAAAATCTCAAAATCCAAAAATCAAACCAATCAAAAAAATCCAAAGCCTAGTATTTCATTCAAGATTTATCAAAATCCAAGAACATCCATAACATCCATCTTTAAACATCACCATCATATCACCATCACATTTGATCCTAAAAAAGCATCCTAAAACTTTCACTTTGGGACATAAAATAGAGATTAATCCAAGGAATCAAGAGATTCATCTCCCATATTCTCGAAGATTGATCCTTGTTTTATGGTTCAAACAAGATCTCAATACAAGAAGAGTATGGAAGCCCACAAAGAAACTCCCGCTTCAAGTGACCTTAGCCAAACAAATGCAGAAATGAATCTCATAGAATCAAGCAATCCATTGATCCCCTCATCATCACAAAACCCACAAGAAGAAAATCAAGGGGAGGACCCTACCTTTGGAATGTCTCATGAAGAAATAGCTGAAATGCTCCTAAATCCGTGACAACCAGAATCATCAACATCATGATGTGAGACTCCAACCCTTCATTGTACATGCTTGGAACTAGCAAAACAAGGGGCTGTTGTTCGATTTTGATGTGACCACTATAGTAGAGACATCTTTTCCACCAATCTCTAATCCACCATCCCCATTTCATCTACACCCCCATCTCAAAATGTCATGGAAAATATCCCACAAATCACATCATTTGCTCCAAAACAACCCAATGTTAACAAGGGAAGCACATTCCTCAATGAACTTCAATCACATCCCCTTGTAAATAACCAAAACTTGGACGCAAACATCACAGTGGAACAAAACATCCTCCATAACCATTACACCAAAATGTTCCTCTAATTTTACATTATGACCTATCATCAAACATCTTTCACCACTGAAAGACCACAAACACTTTCTCTCACAAGTTCACAAGAGGAGGGAGACATATTCGCACTGTGGGGCATTTTCAATACCACAAAACTCTACAAGGATTCACCCCCTTTACATTTCCAATTCCTCCACCATCACTCATTGTTTCACACATTCTCCACACCCACTTTGGTCTAGGGTTTCCAAGTATCAATCAAACATACATCCCAACCATCAATCAAAACATCTTGCCAAACGCTCAAAAATTATTGTTGACATCACAACAACAAATGACAAACACACAAGCAATGGCAACATCATCAAACACCCCCAAAACATTGCAAAGCATGGTCTCTCAAGGGCCAATCACATCAACGACGCCACTTACCACATCAACAACACCATCCACCAATCACCACATCAACATGACAACACCATCCACCAACCAAATAATCAACACAACATCATCATCTACCACCATTCCAAATCCACCACCACCTCCACCACCACCAACATTCACCACATCAAACCAATTCGACGCAACATTACAAGCCGCTTTTCAAAGAGGATACCAACAAGTGCAGAAACAAAAAGCCGTGCAACAAGCCGCTCAAGCTGCACAAGCTGCCAAAGCTACACAAGCAGCAATACAAGCGCAACAAGTGCAACAATCCCAAGCTTTATTGCAACAACAACAACAACAAGCTGCCCAAGCCGCACAAGCATTGCAAGCACAAAGGGTCGCTCAAGCACAACTATTATTGCAGCAACAAGCCGCACAAGCACAAGCCAAAGCACAAGCACAAGCACAACTTCTTGCACAAGCAGCACAATTGCAAGCGTATCAACAAGCACTAAAGCAATACCAAGATCAGCAAGAGGCAGTAGAATTGGCAACCCAACAACAAGTGTTGTGGGAACAACAACAAGCAGAACAACAAGCATTGTTAGATCAACAACAAGCGCAATAGCAAGCAGAACAACAAGCATTGTTAGAACAACAACAAATACAACAACAAGCAAAAATCCTAGTGCAACAACAACAAGAGCAACAACAAGAATTGTTCATCCAAAAGCAAGTAGAAGCCTACTTCACCCGCCACAACATACCGATACCATTGAACAATGCACCAACCAACCCATCCATCCAAACCACGATTGCGACACCCCAAAACACATTCATCCCACCCCCTGATCCTCAGAATGATATGATGACACAACTCAAGTTGCTCTTGAAACAAGTACTTGATCTTCAATCAGGGCGAACAACCAAAACACAAAGCAACTTGTCTCCCTATCCATTTGATAGGAGCTTAGAAATGAAACCATTCCCTAAGGGATTTGAAATCCCCAAATTTGACAAATATCGAGGGACAGGAAATCCTGAAGATCACATCAGGGAATTCCAGGTTCATTGCATGGAAGTCGCATATGACGATACATATCTAATGCGGCTATTTCCTAGAAGCTTGGCGGGTCCCGCTATAGAATGGTTCTCTCGCTTACCTACAGGCATTAGAACATTCCAAGAGATTACAAGTGCATTCATTAAGAACTACACAAGTAACATTGCAATGGATGTTAGTCTTGAAGAACTATACGCTCTAAAACAAGGGAAGAATGAATCTTTCGCTTCATTCCTTCAACGATGGCGATCCAAGGCCAATCAGAGCAAATGGACCATGCCAGAAGAACAACAAGTCTGCACAATCATAGCCAATCTTGAAAGTCGTCTATCATTCCATCTCAAAGTTCAGGGTATCACCACATACGATCAATTGATCTCCAAGGCGCTTAGCATCAAAAGAGCCCTTGTGACTCAACCCATCGAATCAACATCATATCACGAACTGCAAAACAACCGCCCATCATCAAACTACAATGATAAACCTCACACATGGGCGAGAAACAAAAAAGTCACTAATGATGGTGTCGTAGACGCCAAGGTGGTCATTAGTGGTCCACGCCAAAATACACCCGCACTGCAAATCCAACCACAATGCCAAAACACTCATCACACAACATATCAACCCAACAATAATCCCACCATCAATAATGTCAACGACCAAAGAGGACCACCTCAACGCAAAACATACCCCAAACGAAAATACACTACTTTGGGGGAACCACTTGAGGACATCATGAAAAAGCTAATCGACGAAAAACTCATTCAAGCTCCTACATTTGAGAATTATCAAGAACCTAATGTCAAACCTCCTTGGTACAATGAGAATCAACTATGTGAATTCCACAAAATCAATGGCCACACCACAAATAATTGTATGAGACTCAAGAACATCATTCAAGATCTCATTGACAAAAAGAATCATAAATGTGGGAAGCACCCATCGGGAATCGATCTTAAAATCTACATCTAACTGGAAGCGTCAATCATGGCAACAAAGGGAATAACAAGGATAAAGGAAAAGGCAAGTAAATCATGTATACAAAATAAGTTGTTGCCAACTCAATGAAAACCGTGATGGTAATCACTCATCAAGGGCTTCCATGTCAAGACTCGCGGGAGTCACCACAAGAGGCAGAAAAGTCACCATCGCAGGATCATCCAAACCCAATAGAGTCCCTTCATCAAGAGTTGTTCTGTATAGCTACAATGTTGTAGACCAACTCAAGAGAACGCCAGCACACATCTCCATCATGGAGTTGTTAAAAATATCATCGGCCCATAAAAAGATCCTCGAAGAAGCATTAGCCTCATCCACCGTCCCCGCAAATCTTGATGCAGAACAATTCCAAGCTATGGTCGGAAACATCATAACACCTAATCTCCTTACGTTTTCTGACCAAGATTTTCCCACCCAACCATCTCACAATCGTGCACTTCACTTGGAGTTCATTGTGAACAAAAACAAAATCAAAAGGGTCTTGGTGGATGGAGGTGCAGGTTTGAACATCTGTTCTTTTAGTCTCATCAAGCAGTTAAAGATATCAGAAGATTCCATTGATAAAGGGAAGGGCATCACAATCATATGATGACCTCAAGGAAAGAGTGTCTCTGTGGCACAATTAAGCTCCCTATCCAAGTAGGGCCAACACTTATGGAAACCACCTGTCAGGTCCTGGACCTCGACTTACCATACAACATTCTCCTGGGACGCCCATGGATCCATGCAATGAAAGCCGTAGCATCAACCTTCCACCAATGTGTAAACTTTACACATAATGGACAAGAGGTTACCGGCCCATGGAGATCCCGGAGCCGCTTTCATAATCGCAAGAACCTTGAAGCCAAATATTAAGGAAAATCCCCCAGTGCCAAAAAATGATGAGAGGGCCCATCCACATCATACATCGATCCCGCCACTCTCACATCCACTTCTGTGACAGACACTCGCCATTCCCACCATATCCGATATCAAGCTCATCATCCAAGAGGACGGTTGTGGAAGTTATAGGCTCCCTAACAATGCTTTTGTGATAGGAGAGTTACCACAATCTCCAAGATCACGAGGACGCCCACAAGAAAATCAAGCTCCCACATCTCAAACCTATCCTCAAAATTATCCTGAATTCACAAGGTGGGGAGACCTTGGCCATGAGATAATTGAAGCAGATCCATCAAACATGTTGTATCGAGATGAAAGACCGACACCTGAATTACCAATGGATGAAAGAAGCAGAGGCCTACACATGATGCTTGCGATGGGCTATGACCGAAATCAAAGACTAGGACAAAATAACAATGGGCTCTTAATACCAATCATGCCTAAGAAGCAACCTATAACAAATCTTGGTCTTGGATGTACCCCTCTGAGAATAACCATACGTGGCCGAAGTCCTCCAGTTAGAGCCGCTAATGTTTCTCCTCAGCCAGTCCTAGTACGAGTGCACTCCCCAATACCCATAGGGATAGACATGCATAACTTTATCACTGAGCCCTATATTAGTAGCGATGACGAAGATACCTTATCGAACCTACCTAGGTTATTTGAAGATACCACCCTTTGCATGATTAGTACCTTATCTTTTGAATCCAATCATCAAAATCATGAGATCCGCTTAGTCTATCCCCAATTGATCGACTATGACCAACAAGGACCACCAGTTCTCGATATATTAGAAAACAATGAAGCGCTCTCAGAATTCATGGGGTTGAGGGATAACATTCCAAATGGAGGCAGGATTCATAATGGAGTTAGACACACATGCCTATTATGGGTAAACGATTGAATCCTTCAGTCGCAAAAGTGAGAAACTAAGAATCATATCCAAGTCCTTGAGTGAAAACCACACCGTGGCACTCTCTGACAACAAAATAGTAAAAATAAAGGACGTATCCAACGGTGAAAACCTCTCTGAGGCGCCTAAGGATGAAGGATTCAATCTTCCCCTAAGAGCCATTCATCAAGAGAAGTCAGCAGTCTTGGCCGAAAAATGCAACCCAGTCAACTTAGGAACAGAAGAGACCCCGCATATCACATTCTATGCGGAATCACTATTATCAGAGGAGCAAGAACTCCTAGCAGCATTCCTAAGGGAAATACAAATAAACTTCGCATGGAGTTATGCAGATATGCCAGGACTTGATCCAAATACTGTGGTCCACCACCTAGCAGTGTATCTAGATGCAAAACCTGTCAGATAGAAGCTTCGCAAAATGCATCCTCAAATTGATTTGTTAGTCAAAATGGAGCTCAAAAAGCTATTAGATGCTGGATTCATCCGACCAATTGATTATCCAGAATGGGTATCGAACTTGGTACCTGTTTCAAAACCTGACGGAGCTATCAGAATCTGCATGGATTTCAGAGATTTGAACAAAGCATGTCCCAAAGATGATTTCCCGCTCCCCAACATCGACATGATAGTAGACATGACAGCAGGGCATGAGATGCTATCATTAATGGATGGATTTTTAGGATATAACCAGATCATGATAGCAAAAGAAGACCAACACAAAGGCGGCTTTTCACTTGTCCATGGGGGACCTACTGGCTGGAACATGATGCCATTTGGTCTAAAGCAGAACAACCTATCAAAAGGGCCATGACACTAACATTCCATGATATGATTCTAAAGCCCGGTCCGAAGACTATGTGGATGACATCCTAGCTAAATCCAAGAAAAAAGACAAGATCATATAGCAACCCTAAGTGCTATCTTCGACAGATTAGAGGAATACAAGGTCAGACTAAATCCCAAGAAGTGCGTCTTTGGCGTGCAATCAGGAAAATTACTAGGATACATAGTCTCCATGAGGGGTATCGAGGTGGATCCTGCAAAAGTCAAAGCAATCCTTGAGATAGAAGCACCAAGGAATCTAAAACAACTGAGAGGCCTCCAAGGAAGGCTCCAATCCATTAGAAGGTTCATAGCACAATTGGCAAACAAGCAAAACCCATATTCGCACCTTCTCCACAAGGGGGTATCATACAAATGGGATACAAAATGTGAAGAGGCATTCAACAAGATAAAGGAATATCTACTGACACCTCCAGTGTTAATGCCACCTATCCCGAGAAAGCCATTGATCTTATATGTGTCAGCAACAGCAGCAGCCCTAGGAGCTCTTCTTGCTCAACATGATGAAAACGGAACAGAGAGGGCCATCTACTATATCAGTAGGACAATGGTCGGTCACGAGCTAAATTACTCCATTGAAAAAGCTTGCCTCGCAGTAGTATTTGCATCCCAAAAATTTAGACACTACATGTTGGCACACAAGATTAAGCTCATTACTTGAAAATTGATCCCCTCAGTATCTCTTATCCAGGCAATGCTCCCGCGATGAGAATGGAAAAATGGTGATGATACTATCAGTATGACATGAGTATGTGGAGAAAAAGCAATCCAAGGGTCCAAGTTGTGCGGACCAATTAGCGAAGCTTACCTATGTGATACGAGAATCCTCTTGTATCTCCTGAATTTCGAGGCGAATCCATCTTTAACCTCAATGTAGTCGATCATTGGAAATTATACCTCGATGGCTCATACACAACACGAATCAGGAGCTGGTATCTTCTTCATCACCCCCCAAGGGGACTGCATACCACAGCCATACAAACTAGCATTCCCTTGCATGAACAACATAGCAAAATACGAGGCTTTGACTATAGGTCTCAGGATAGCAGTGCAATGGAATATCACCAGCCCACCTCAAAGTCTGGAGACTCTCAGTTGATCATAAATCCAAGTCAATGATGAATATCAGACAAAGGATGACAAGCTAACCCCATACAAGAAATTGGTGGAGACTCTAAAGGAATCCTTCATCGACATAACATTTGAGCAGATTCCAAGAACCAACAACAGAGCCGCTGATGCCATGGCTACAATAGGGTCTCTAGTAGACATCCCTCACAATGTGCCGAAATATGAATTTCTGATCGAGCAACTTCTTGTTCCCACATTCGAGGTACCGGAATTGGAATATGTGTGTGAAATCGTTGGTCCTAGCGATCCTTGGTATCATGACATCTATACATATCTTTGAATAGGAGTCTTACCCGCTGACCTACCATCGAGCCTAAAATGAACCTTTATTAAAAAGGCATCTAGATTTGTCATCCTAGGAGATACCTTATACCGTAGAAGCATAGAAGGTACCTTACTACGCTGTCTAAATGCTGAGGAGGCATTAACCACTCTAACCGAGGTTCATAACAGTATCTGTGGCTCACACTCGAGTGGAATGACCATTGCCAAGAAAATGCTGAGGCTGGGGTATTACTGGCCCACGATGGAAAGAGAAGCGCATGATCATGCTAAAAGGTGTTTACAATCTCACAATGGGGACTCGATCTCATCGGTAAAATCTCACCCACCTCATCCAATGGCCACAAATTCATTATAACTACAACTAAGTACTTCACAAAGTGGGTGGAAGCCATACCCATGACCTATATCACTGGAAAGAAGATCTCAAAATTCATCCTGAACTATCTCATCTGTTGTTACGGTGTCCCACAAGCCATTATCTCGGATAATGGAACACCATTCAAGAACTAGGAGGTTTGCAACTTGTGCAAGAAATTCAAAATCCAGCATCGCTTCTCCACCTCGTACTATCCCCAAGGCAATGGCTAAGCAGAAGCCATGAACAAAACCATTCTCAAAATCCCTCAAGAAAGCGATCAATGGCGTAGGTGTTGGCTGGCACTTCCCAATCCAGCCCTGCGGGCTTATCAAACCAACATCAGCACACCCTTGGCCACCCCTTCTCCTTGGTCTATGGTCCGGCCAGGTACTCCCCATTGGTCGAGCTCCCATCCCTCGAGAATATCATTGCAAAATCTCATCGATGAAGAATATCCCGAGGGTCTCAAGACCTTCGCTTGAGGAGTTCTTGGATGAGAGAAAGGATCGATGCTTTGAATCACTTACAAGTCTATCAAAATAGACTCAAACGAAGCTACAACAGGAGGATCAGAAGCAGGACTTTCCAAGTCGGAGAACTAGTCTTAAATGAAAATCAAAAGAATGTCCAAAATCCCAGTAGCAAAGGTAAGTTTAGACAATTAAGTTTAGAGACCTTTCAATAAAATCCACCGACAAACTATAAATGAGGGGCATATCGGTTATCAACTTTAGAAGAGAACCTCTGCGAGGAGCCATGAATAAGCTTCCATCTCAAAAAGTTTTATGCCTAATTCTTTCAAGGTATAGAACCAAAAATCAAAAATTAGAAAAAGTCCACGAGAAAAATGGTTGCCAGTGAAAACACGGCAAACAGTCTTGGTAACAACAAAAAATCGAAATCAAAAGCAAAATCCAAAAAATGGAAAAGGATCAAAAAATCTCGTCCTCTAATTGAAACCGCCCGGTGGCACTTTGGACAATTACCTTAGTGAAAACCTATGGCGGGTGCCTTGTGTAAATAAGCACTTTCAAGCTGGGGACCTTCTGACTTGTTTGTCAGTATCCCTCCATTTCGCTTCCATCATCCATCATCTCCATTCATCACTCATCCACTTTCGCGTCAGCACCATAGCTTGGTCTTGTGTTAAGTATCAGTCCTCTGCCAGTACTACTGGAAATTTACATCCTCAAGGTCAATTTGTCCTTCCTTTATCGGAGTAGTCTATTGTATCATGCTCGGGACATGTTCCCATCGGATCGGATTCGTGTATGGTCTTAAAGTCCTCAAACATCAGAAAATCCAAAAACATTAGAAAATCAGAAAATCCAAAACATCAGAAATTAGAAAATCAAAAACATTCAAAACATATCAAAATCAAAAGCGAGGTCAAAGGTCACTCCAAAAGCCAAAAACAAGGTGGGTCTTGTCGGAACCTCGTCATCTACGAGAGGCTTGAGCGTGAAGGCAAGGTTGATCTTTGATCATCCCCCAAGACATTTGGAATTAGGTCTTATAGGAGTCCATCATATGTGACATCTCATCATGTATATCATCATCACGTAAGAAATCGGTCAAAATTCGGTGAGTGGGAACTTCGTGGTCTCTAGCGTGTATAACGTGAAACCCAAAGGCTAATCTGTCGATGAAGGCCAGAGGCCCTAGGATGGAATCTTTAAAAGTTGTCTCGGTCAAAATCTCAGAAAATCCCAAAAACATTGGAAAACTGAAAATCAAAACATTTGTAAAACTTCAAAAAAATACCAAAAACAGCCTCAAAACATTGTAAAAACATCAAAAACATCCAAATATTTGAAAAAATCCATCTGCCTCATCTCACTTGCACCCGCAATAAACACCATTCATAATAAACTGATCGTCATCCTCAACCTTTGGTGAAACATTTAGAAACAAGTCTAGGAGGTTAAAAGTAAATCTCAAAAGCGTCAAGTCTCAAGTCTCAGTCAGTACGTAAACAAGTTGGTCAGGTCTTTGTGTCGATAGTCCATCATCCAAATAGTCTCATATCAATCATCTGATAACATCATGTCGTAGGATGAATCCTTCCTACAAGGGGCATTATTTATCAGAAAGAACATTTTGGATAAAAGAAATGACGTGCCGCCATCCACTAACATGTCTAGGATGTATCCTTCCTACAATGGGCATTATCTTTTTGGCAATAAGTTTGATCCTTATCCTTAAAACACATTCCTTTTGGTTAAGCGGTATTGAAGAACATCAACTTGTTTGTGTACTTGGTCTTTTCTTTTGACTTATCTTATTCTTTCGGTCCAAGGACCTCACCGATGATATCCGAGATGAAGGATTTAGAGATAGGAATAGAACTAGCGATCATTATCTTTTATGCACTTTATGCTTGTTGGATGTTCTTGTAAAATAACGGCAAATACTTGCTGTTAGATATGTATGGAGGATGTTGAGATGCTGTTGACTATTGCATTGATTGGTTATACCTTTTCCATATTTTGGTCAAGAGTGTTGAGAGACTTCTAAAGTGCATCCCTGCTGCCAAGGTTTTACCATAATGGGGTGTGAACAAGAATACTCCTATCTATTTGTCGAGTCCAAATTCCATCACACTAAGTACAATGCCATCCTGGTCCTTTATACCTTGATGCATCGTGCTTAGGCGTGTTATCAAACATAAAGTAAGTGACCCTTTGAAAATCCCAATCCTTGATAAGCAAATCATCCATCTATCATCATCATCTCTCATAAAGTTGGCTTGTTGGACCCTCTTATCATCATCTAATTTCTTCATTTTCCACACTAACATCACAGCATGAATAGTTAATCATCATCACCAATTCATACATCATGCATCCATTATGCATTCATCTTGCATCCATAAATCATCAGAATTCTGCATATCATCTCACATGCTTCATCATCATAATATAGATCTGTTAGTCTCAGCATACCACATATCATCCATATCATACATAATAGGAAGCATCGATCATTTCACAGGAATTGCATTTGCATCATCATCATAATATAGATCTGTTAGTCTAAGCATCTGCATAAAACATCCATCGCATATCATCCATCTCATATCATATCATCATTAAAGTTGTTTAGAATAATATAGATTTGTTATTCTAAGCATCTTGAAATCATCTTTGCATCGTCATCCATAACCACCCATTTTGAACCTATTTATTGCAAGATCGACCCTCAAATCGAATCTTTTCTCTCGATCTCTCAAGGGGCAATGTACCAGTGTACTTTCCGCTGGGGCATCCGAAAAATCAGAATTTTTTTTATTTTGATCGCGACAAGTTTATTCTTTGAACCAACGCAACAAGTACATTGCTTCAAAGAGGGGCAAAATGTAGACACGTCAAATTTACATTATGCATATTCATCCGCTCAATAAATAAATCAAATGCATCACATCCATTCACCTAGTAAACCAGGTTCTTATCATCAAAAGCTTAATCATAGTTTAATTAAATAAATCAAGCTTTATTTAATTAAAATCTCAAACATGCATCTTCCATCCTTTTCTGATTTAAATAAAACAAATATTTAAGTCTTAAAAGTCAAAATCATCTAATCAACATTAAATCGGCATAATCATCATCTATTTAATCTAACCCTGATTAAATGTTAATCCCATCCCACTTGCATTATCTAGATCTAGCCACTTGCACATATAAATCAATTTATTGATTTATTAAATCCAAGATTTTCCATCAACATGGCATTTATGGGGAATATTCCCTCAATTTTGAATTCAAAGGCAAGTTGATTCACAGTGTGCAGGTTTTGGAGGGAGGTCTTACCGACCGAAGAAGTCTCACCGAATTCATGAGATCTTGGCAAAACAAGCGAGCTTTGCTAAGAGGTTTCGCCGAAGCCACAGGGCCTCCCTGACAATCACAAGGAAGCAAGTTCGGGACAGGTCTGGCCGACAAGAGGTCTCCTCGACACAAAGAAAAGAGGGCCCTCGGTATGACTAGGGGATCTCGCTGAGATGTCTCGGCAATCACAAGAGGTCTCCCCAAAACGAAATAGAGCTCGACAAGAGGCAAGGGGCTCGACAAAAGGTCTCGGCGAATGGAGACGGTCTTACCGATCAAAGGGAGGCCCCACCAAAACATGAGGGATATCGCCTTCGGCAGGACGTCTTTTCGAAGGATAAAGGTCATGCCGACATGCCTGGCGCCTTCGGCGTAACACGAGGAGCTCAGGGAGATGTCTTCCCAACCAGTGGAAGTCATGGCGAAGGACAAGGAGATCTTGGCAGAAGGAGAGGACCTCGGTGTGAGGTCTGGGCGATAAAGAAAATTCATGCCGACTGATGAAATAAAACCATCGCCAAGAGTTGAAGCCGTTGCCATGAGGTCCAAGCGACTTACCAGGGTCTCGCCGAAAGATAGAAGGGGCCCCGATATGTTTGCCTTCAGCGGGAGTCTCGCCAACAGAAAGGAGGGAGTTCGCCAAGACAAAATCAATGCGGCGTAGGGTCTTAGCGACTAACGAGGGGTCTCACCGATAGCAGGATCGCCGAAATTTTCAACCTTCGGCATAATGTCTTACCGAAGGCCTGATGTATCCCCGATAGCAATATAGGATCTCAGCAAAGAATGAAGGGCTCGGTGGGGTAAAATGCATCGGGGTGACATCGGCAGACTCTAGCCGATATGGTTTGTAATATCAAGATCGGGGAGACTTCAGGAGGAGGTTGTAAACTTGGTATAATGTCTTACCAACAAGCGATTGTCTTGGTGACCACAGTAGTAACATCGGTATGAGTTCTGAAGCTCGCTAGGATCTCTCAGTGACAACTCCATGTTATGTCGATGCTTGCGAGAAGATTTAACCACATCAGGGAGACACGATTAGTGACTCACTGATATGCGGTTCAACAGGGGAAGATTTGACCACCCGAAGGAGCTACGTGGATTTCACTCAACCAATTAGAGAGAACATAGGTAAACCATGGCAGTCTAAAGAACATTAACAGGATGAAGGGCAACGTGTATCTGTTGCAGGCTCAGAGTATTCAAGGTGCAGCCAAAGTAGCTCAACCAGACACGATGGATCAAATGAATGCGGTAGCTGTGAAATATCAGAGGGCTTCTATAAGGGTAACTCTTCATCGACACACACAGCAAGGACACGTAGGCTGAAGCATTAATTTCAATCAAAAGATCT
>VDFB02130249.1:0-19234 GCA_007258455.2 Sequoia sempervirens | reverse complement strand
AAACCAAAAACGCAACTTCATCCGCCAAACCACATGACATACATTAACTGCTGACATACTTTACCATCGAGGTCTAGATGGTACTCTTCTTTAGTGTCTAGAACATAATGAGTCTGAGACAACTTTATGTGAGGTTCGTGAAGGTATTTTTGGAACTCATTCAAGTAGACCAACCCTAGCAAAGAAACTCCTCCATTTAGGGTATTATTGGTCGAATATGGAGGAGTCTTATCAATTTGTTAATAAATTCCAGAAATGTCAGATCCATGGTAACTTAATTCATGCACCAGTGCAAGAATTACATCCGTTTACATCAACATGGCCCTTTTTTCAGTGGGGACTGGACCTGGTAGGAAAGATAAATATGTCTTCATCTAATGAGCACAAATTTATAATCACAACAATAGAGTACTTTAAAAACTGGATAGAAGCGGTTCCTTTAACAACAATCACTGGAAATAAAATCTCATCTTTCATATTGAACTGCCTCATATGTAGATATGGAATTCCCCAATCCATTGTAATAGACAGTGGTAGACCTTTTAAGAACCAGGATGTCCAAGAATTATGTGAAAGATTTCATATCCAACATCGTTTCTCAACACCATACTATCCTCAAGGAAATGGCCAAGTAGAGGCCTCAAACAAAACAATTCTTAAAATTCTAAAGAAAACGGTTAACGATGTTGGATGTGATTGGAATGTTCAACTAAATCCTACATTATGGGCATATTGAACTAGCATCAGAACACCCACAGGAGCTACACCATATGCATTGGTATATGGATCAGAAGCTATACTACCCATTGAGGTTGAGATTCCATCATTTTGTGTATCATTGAAAGGTATCATTCCAAATGAGGATTATAGGGTCTCTAGACTGCAAGAGTTGGAACTATTGGATGAACGTCGTTAACAAGCTGTGAAACATTTGATGACATATCAATAGAGGATGTACATAAGCTACAATAAAAGGGTAAAGCCTAGAGTCTTTCAGTTGGGGACTTGGTTCTAAAGGAAAACCCTAGAAATCAAGAGGGAAGAGAAAAGAAAGGGAAGTTTGAACCTAACTGGCTAGGTCCCTTTGTCATCATATCAGTTTATGGATCTAGGGCCTATCAACTGTCTACACCTCAAGGGGATCTGTTCGATGAACCTATCAATAGTATCCATCTCAGAAAGTTCTACACCTAAATCACCTAGTGCATGGTTCAATGGTTACCTTGATGAAAACCTGACAAACAGGCGTATCGGTGACGGGAAAAATACAAAAAAAAGAGAAAAAGAGAAAAACACAAAGAAAATCATAAAAACTGAAAAAGTGAAATAAAAACATGTAGTGAAAACCTAGAAACAGGTGCTATCTATGATTTAAACCAAATTTTCCATCTATTAGAGGCATGTCATGGTCATTCACTTTCACTATTATTTTGCGTCCATTATCGTATCCTTGCAATGTGGTCATGTCTCACCCTAGCTTCGGGGAAAAATCCTAACCTCATTGGGGGTAATAAAATTTGAGCTTAACCAAATAGAAAAATAACAGTAAGAAAAATGCAACAAAACAATGATAAAAAACACAACCCAAACATTGAACATTCAATCGCCATCAGAAACACATCAAACATCCATATCACATCAAAATCCAAAAATAGGTCAAAAATTGGTCAAAAAGTCAAAAATAGAGTCATCTAGTCAAACTACGTGGTCTCTGCATGTATAACGTAGGTAAGGCTAATCTTTGATCATCCCCTGAGGCCCCTAGGATAGGTCTTTAGGTTAGGTTTTTGGTCAAAATCTCAGAAAATCACAAAAATATCAGAGAATCAAAATCAAAATGGATGATCTAATATGAATAATGGTTGAAATACTTTAAGCAAAGATTGGATGGTTGTGATTTGTTGTTTGTTATCATATCTTTGGAGCAACTCGATGATGTATTGAACTAGAGAAGCTAGGAAGGAGAATGGTATTTTCTTTGTATGTTGTCTGTGAGTTAATCATTATTACTATGTGAATTTTTGTGAGACATGCTCTACAAAGTATCACTAATGACATTCAGAATTCACATAGGAAAGTGGTTGATTCTTGTCTGTTTACACAAGAAATGCTCAGGTCATCTCGGTTTAATTATACCTAGATGCTTGTGTTCACTTGCAATATCAAAAATCATGGAAGTAGTACTCAAGTCATCATGGTCTAAATTAGACCACCGATGCTTGTACTCACTTTCAAAAAATTTAAAGCTCTATGATGATACAAAGCACAATATATGGACTGTTAAGATGCCAATGTTTGCATGTATATTTGCATAATAAAATAGATTGCATTCATAATAGTTTTACATCTACAGAGTGTTTGTTACAAAAGCTAGTAAAAGGATTCAAAAACAATGACAACTTTTCTCATAATGGATTTAGTATACTTGACATTAACAAAAACATCATCATTATCATATAGCTGCATAATCATTTTCATTGCATACATTAGAAAGCATTTAATTTATCATTTCATCATTGATACATTTAAATCAAATAAATTGCATTGAACATATCATATTTTTCATATCACACATCATAAAATTGCATGAGAAAAACTATCAAAAAACAAATCTCTATGTATTTACATTTTTCATTCATCCATTCATCATACCATATATCATGTATTCAAATACCATTATATTATCATTTTTTTCATCCACTTATTACATCATATATTTGCATTTAAAATTTATCACATAAGTAAAGTACACATATCCCATTTACATCATATGTCATATATCATTAAAACATCATATAGGCACATTATCATATAATTTAGAATTGCACATCATCATACATCTATTTCATCCATATAAATAACTGCATACATCAGGCATACATACATCATGATTATAAATTGCATCCATACATCATACATCCATGCATTATCATTATACACATCATAGATACAACATCATAAATCATAACATATCATCATGATAAATTGCATCCATAATATCATAATATGAGGATCATCACATGTATAGAGAACATAGAAATAAATGCATCCATCATAGAATCATATAGAACCTTACATAGATGTTAAAAATCCAATGCATATCATATAGATCTCAAAATCATAATGTCAAGTATACAATGATGTTTGAAATGAAAAGAGATATATCATCAAAAATGACTGTAATCAAAGTGTACATCACATCTCAAAATACAACAGAAGTTACAATCACGAAACTATGTGTTGTTGGCTCCAGACGGTGCAAGAATCTCAGGACCAGTCCCTCCCCCACCAAATGTACCAGGATCTCTTTGGTCTCTTGGGAGAGGTTGTGTTACACCTCTACTCATAGTCCTCAAATGGGACCTATCAGATCGGGACTGCGCATAACTCACTCTCTTCTCTAAAGGAACAACATCATAGAATTTACCTTTGTAGTACTCTACCTCTCGACCAACATGGACAACCTCTTGCATATAATCTGCTACAGTGGTAACATCCACCAATATCTACAATCTATCTAGTGGAATCCCTCTCAGCTGTCAATGATGTAATCTGTGTCTGAGTCGCAGCCAACTGAGCATGTACCTGAGCTAGAGTCGGTGCATGCAACTGGGCCTATGCCTGCATCTGATCCTGTGTTGTGTTAATAGACCCTAAGCCTGAACCAGTTGACCCTATAAGGTCTGACCCTGCACCTATAGGCTCAAAATTTTTGGTTGTGGCTGATGGGAAGGTACCCTAATCTGTACATGCTGCTCTATAGGATCTACCACTGCTTGCCTCTTACGAGGCACCGTATATGCCTGTACATCTATGGTTGGACCTGATTCACCTACACCTGACCCACTAGCTACACCTAGTCCTCCACCTCCATACCCCTCATCATCATCACTACTATCCTCATCCTCACTGTTGTCCTCCTCATCACCATTTTCCTCGACATCCTCCACCTCCTCCTCACCAACCTCCTCTCTCCTTCGTCAATGACCGTGTGCAATGACAACCTCCTCCTCAGCAAGTAGTGGTGTTGGCTCATCAGGAATGGTAATACGTGGAAATGGATGAAGAAAAAGATACTCTACATAATAGGATAAAATAGGTGGCTCAATAATATCAAGTCAAATCTCCCAAACTAGAGGCGGAAGAGCCTAGAACTCCTGAACAATGGCATCATATGAAAGTTTGGGCCCCTAGTCTGTAGAATCTACCTATCAATGATCATAATGGGAAACACCCTGGGGCATGCCCTGAACAATACCATACTATCTAAGCACTCGTCTGAGAAAAAATCTATCCAACACCCAACGTGTTCGCCCGATCATAATCATCGACTGACAAAGGAAAGGAAATTGTACATCATCATCCCACTGCTCAAAATCTAAGTAAGGTCACCATGTCACGGCCTCTATATCATCCAATACTCTCCTCCAGTGATCCAACTTACCCAGTCTAGGCTGAGTAAGATGACCTATATATCTTTGTACATATGGTCATATGACAGGTCTTTGTCTAACTGCCACTGCACGCGTAACAACAATATGCTCCCATTCCCACACCTGTAGAAGAGTGACTCTTGAAGACAAACTACGACCTCCAATGTAAATAGCCAAATGCAAATCATGATATAGATGGGCAAGCATACAAATGCCCCAAGTATATCCCGTCCTGTGCACAATCATGCTCTCCAACACATGGCCCCAACTAATAGAAAGTCCCTTTGACCTGTGATCAAGACAAAGGAACCCTCCAATGAAACCAGCCAGAACTATCAGCAAAGTGGCATAAGCATCCACCATCTCATGCCACATAATCCAATATCTAGAAATATGATCATCCTAAAATACTCTATGGAGGGCCTCGGTCCTGCCTCGCTCTGATGAATCATACACTATAATGTCACCAACAACAGGTATCCTCAAAATCCGCCAAACATCCTCAGGGGTGACTGTCATCTCGCTAGTAGGTAGGTGGAAAGTATTATGCTCACTATGCCACCTCTTTGTTAGGGCTATCAGGAGACCCCGATTAATCCTAATCTAGGGCATATCTAATAAAGAGGACAAACCATAATGTGTAATAACTATCATCTCGGGTTGTGCTAGTTGTATCAAATCAAATGTCTAGGAAAATTTCTCTCGAATCTGAAGGTTCGTCAAAGCCTTCTATCATCACAAAATATTCAAAGTCAGTACTTTTTGTCAAATGATCGAATATCAATTATCCTATCAAATCTAATCAACTCTTGGTGAGACTTTTGATTAAATCTCATGAGCGAACATCATTTAACCTCACCTATCATGAGTTCAATCATCAAACATTATTGAACCTCACCTATCATGAGGTCAATTAATCAAATCAACCTCGCTTATCATGAGGTATATCAAACAAACTATAATTATTTTTTTCCTATCATGATGATAATTATCATCAATCAAACACCAGACCTCGCCTATCATGAGGTTGAACATCATCTACTTGATTACGATCATCAATCATATCAAACCAACGGCTGACATGATCAAAATCGACAAAATCAAGGATAAATTTGACAAACTACATCATTCTGACTTGGATGCGCTAAAACAATGTTTCTAGGTGCCACGATATCATAAGCGCCATTAAAACACCTCGAAGTGCTAAAACAGGCGCTCAAAGTGCTAATTTATCAAAAGCACTATTTCAGGAGGCAAAAGCGCTATTTCAAGACATCAAAGCGCCATTTCAATAAATGTGCTATTCTAGGAGGTCAAAGCACTAATCTAATGGGTCAATGCACTGAACTAGTCAAAGTGCTAAAATACCTATCCTAAGCGCTATAACCTCAAAAGCACTAATTTAACCTACCTAAGTGCTACAAAATCTAGCCTAAGTGCTACTTCATCAAAAGCGCTACATCGGGCCTTAAAAGCACTAAAAGAAATGTAAAATCTAAAATCTAAAAAATGCATGAAAAATGAGAAATGCGTGAATAACGAGAACCTTCACGGGTATGCACCAGAGGTTTGTAGGTGGTCGGGCAATTGTGTTGTTGGATGCGCTCAAATCAGTGAGTGTGGTACAAGATTGGCATCTTGCTCCAAATCACTCTCACAAATTTTTCAAACTCAAAATGCACAAATGAGTTTAAAATCACCTTTTTGAACCTTTTATAGGTTAATTAAGATGGCATTTTATGGGATTTATTATTTTTTTCAATGGGAGATTAATTCAAATTCATCACATGGGAAAATTTCTACATTCTTTAGTGGGAGATAAACTATTTCAACATCAAATCTTCATCAAATCATCAGATAATCATAAAAAATTGAAAATTTCCAAAAAAAGTCATAAAAATAAAAAATTCATCAATTTATCTATTGAGGGGGCATATATTTATCATCACCTGAAAATCTATGTCAGGGACATACTGAAATTTTTTTTGTCAGTACTAGCAATAGCAACAAAATTTTATTTAAAGCAATGTGTAAACACATCACTTCAAAGAAGGGAAAAATGTATACACCTAAAAATGGTCTGGATAATCTAATTAATTAAATGTAATTTATCTGATTAATTAACCTTTAATTCTTCTACTATTAAATAAATAGAAATATTTATTTAGTTTACATCTATATTCTTTTGATTATTCTATCTTAATTAAATAATCAAACTTCAATAGTTTTTATTTAATTATCATTTATCTCTCTTTTATTAAATAAACAATATCAAAAAAAAATTGTTTATTAATAATTGTTATTTCTTCCTAAATTTGAATAAATCTAAATATTCAAATATATTTATATTCTACAGCTCATCATATTTTACCTACCAAATTCGATATAAAACATCTAATTTAATTCAACTGGAATTCACGGGAAAGCTGTGGAGACAAATTGGAGACAAACTTACAAGCAATCCTCTTCAGTCTCTTTCCTCTGATTCTTCCAATTTTTTGGCAAGATGTTTTTATGGGGAGGAACAATCCCCATGATCAGCTCAGACTTCTTCATCCTTCACCATTCAATCATCCAAATCAAATCTTGACATTTGTTGTGCTGCCACATTATAGGATGTTGTCGTGAATCTATATATACAACCTCCTTCTATAGGAATTGGATCCCAACTTTGTGCAATCTTACTCTGTAGGAATACAAATTGAGCAATCAAGCATCTTAGTAATAGCATTATCATTTAACAATAGCAATCATAGCATTTTAGAATCAATATCATGGTTGCATCATAGTTCACTGTAGCTTCTTTTATCAAGTTTCATGTCAGTTTAGATTACAGTAGTTTCATCATATCATCAAGAAATCACCATACGGGATTAGATTATTGCATTTAGCAGCATCGCATTCTCTAGATTGTTATTTTAACAGTCACAATGCTTACCAAATCTGAGAGCCTCGTGACTTAATAAATCTTTAGAGATAGAGAACAATATGACACTTTCAATAGATTCTTGCTTTAAATTAGTTTAATTGCTTTTGAATCTTTGATAAAATGTCTTATTTAGAAGTGTTTTTAGTCATTTTACTCATTACTTATTTTACACTTACAAATACAAGTTGAGATTTTTGTGAGAGATAAAGAATATTGCAAGCAAGATAGATGTGAAACAGTGTGTATGTGATGCGAGTTTGTGCAGATTAGTGCAAAATCTAATTGTTGAGTTTTTGGAAGCAGTGAGCTAAAGGTGTACTCTATCATTCATTCATGTTTGAAAGAGATTGTTTTCTCTTTGTAACAAATATCTTCTATCTTCTTTGTAATTTTGTGGTAGTGAGCCCTCTGGGTGGTTAACCCTTGTTGGATAGTGAGTCCTGATCTAAAAAGTGTCCTATTTTGGTAGTGAGCCTTTGTATTCAGTTTTGATATTCTCTATATTGTGATCAAATCCTCACCGTGGTTTTTCCCTTATTGGGTTTTCCACATAAATCTGGTGTTATCGTGTTTGTGATGTTTTTCAGTTTCTACTTTTGCACTTAATGATTAATCACATTAGCAGAGTAAAGGACTTATGAATGATAATTGATCTAATCTTTGGTGGAAGTTCTTAAAGTTTAAAATTTATTACAATTGATTCATGCCCCCTCTTAATTTTCTTGTTCAATAATTGGTATTAGAGCTTGGTTCCTTGGAGAGGATCTTAACCACTTAAGGAAGGTCTGAGATGGCAAGCAAAATCACTTTTGAGTATCCTAGGTTTGATGGAACTAATTATGCTATCTAGAAACTAATGATGGAAGGATATCTGGAGTACTGTGGATATGATGTTGAGAAATTGTATAAGACTACTTATACTCCTCCTTCTAATGGTCCAAGTACAGTTGATGAAATCAAGGTGCGTGAATCAAACAATAAGGAAAAGTTCATTTTGAAGAATATTCTTTCACATTTTGAGTTGATTAAAGTTCAAAATTTGAAGACTGCTAAAGAATTCTAGGATGCTTTAGAAAAGATGCATGAAGGAGATGAAAAGGTTAAAAAAGAAAAGTTACAAAATTTGGAGGCACAATTTGAGATCCTGCATATGTCTGAAGATGAGAACATTAAATCCTATGTACAGAGAGTGGATGAACTAGTAGGTGGAATGTGAGGACTTGGTGCTACAATACATGAATCCAGGATTGTGAAGAAGATTCTTAGAACTCTTCTCGATGCATACAGTGAAAAGGTATCTGCTATGATTACAAGATTTATACTAAAGATCACTTATTGGGAACTCTAACATCTTATGAAATGAGAAATCCTAGCTTGATAAATGGATCAAAGACAAAACCTACTTTCAAGGCTACAAGAGTTGAAGATCCAGATGAAGAGAACCTCGATGAAGTAGAAGCTAACTTTGTGAGAAGGATGAAGAAAGGCTCTGGTAAGTATGAAGGTAAGTTACCCTTTAAATGCTTTAGTTGTGGAGGAATTGTTCATTATGATTGAGATGTCTAGAAAGAGCTAAGAAGAATAAGCATAGATTTAGCAAAGAAAAAAAAGGGAAGGCAATTAAGATAGCATACTATGTGAATGAGGATGTTGGTATTTTTGATGAAGAATCTAATTATGGAGATTTTGATGATAATGAATTCTCGTTCTTGGCCATAAAATATGAACCTAATTCTGCTAAATATGAAGAACGGGTGAACGAAAGTCCTTCAGAGAAAGATGAAAATACTATGATCTCTACCCTACATGCTAAACAAGAGAAGAACTATTGGATTGTTGATAATGGTTGTTCACATCACATGACCAGTGACAAGAGTAAGTTTGTTAAACTTGAAAAATATGATGGAGGCTTAGTTATGTTTGGAGATGATACTAGTGCTAAGATTTGTGGGATAGGTTTAGTAAGTTTTGATGGAAATTATAACAGTGATGATGCTTACTATGTTAAGGGTTTAAGGCATAATCTCTTGAGTGTTGGATAGATCTATAGTAAAGGATATAATCTTGTATTTGAGGATGAAAGATGTGAAATCAGGAAAGGATCCTGAATAGTGATTGCTACAAGAAAGAATTCTAAAGGAAATATATATCAACTTAAGAGTGTTGTTGGATGTTGCTTTATGAATCAGATTAATGACAGTTGGTTATGGAACCAAAGAATGTGTCACATGAATTTTGATAATATGGAAAGAATCAGTGCAGTACAAGTTGTGACAGATTTACCAAGGATTACAAATCTTGTTAATGTTATTTTCAAGAATTGTCAGTTTGGAAAGCAAGAGAGAAACTTTTTAGATCAAAGGAACAATCTACTATTGAACTACTAGATTTGATTCATATAGATCTATATGATCCTACAAGAGTGAAAATTCTACAAGGTGAAAGGTACTTTATGCTTTTGATTGATGATTACTCTAGGTATACATGGGTTACTTTTCTTAAATAGAAATATTGTGCATTAGATAGATTCAAGGCATTGAAGGCTATGGTAGAGAATGAAGTAAATTTGAGAATAAAATGCTTGAGGTCTAATAGAGGTGGTGAATTCACCTCGAATGATTTTAACATGTTTTGTGAAGTTCATGGAATAAAAAGATAGTTATATGCTCTTAGAACTCCTCAACAAAATGGAGTTGTTGAAAGAAAGAATAAAACAATTCAAGAAGTTGTTAGATCAATGGTTACAGAGGCTAGTCTACTAGAAATTTACTGGAGAGAAGATATTAACACTACTGTTTATGTGTTCAATCAAGTTCAAGAAAAATCCAACAGTACTAAAACCCCCTATGAGCTATGGTGTGGAAGAATTCCTATTGTCAAGTATTTCAAGGTATTTGGAAGAAAATGTTATATCAGATGGGATGAAGAAAATTTAGGAAAATTTGATGCTAAATGTGATGAAGGTATCTTCCTTGGATATTCTACTAGAAGCAAAGCTTATAGATGTTTCAATAAAAGACTGAGAAATATTGTAGAAAACACAAATTTCAAGGTGGATGAAGCAATGAAAAATTCAATTGAAGTTGATGGATATGTATCAAATGAACCTGATTACACAGAAGCAAAAGAAGTTGTGGAAGAATAGGAGAAGCATGAATAGGAGAAGCATGAAGAGGAGAAGAAGAATGAAGAAGAAGCTCTAGTGGTGTCCCCAAAGACACCTAAATATGTGCAAAAGTCAAATCATTGGGATAAGAGGAAAGGTGTAATGACAAGAAGCAGAGTTGTTGGTGAAATAAATCTATGTTTTCTTTTTGAAGTTGAACCGAAGACAGTGAAAGAAGCATGTAATTATGAGCATTGGATGAAAGCTATGAAAGAACTTATGCAGATTAAGAAGAATCAAACTTTGGAATTGGTCCCTAGACTGGGAGATAAGAACATAATTGGATCAAAATGGGTATTTAGAAACAAGTTGAATGAGAATGGAGAAGTGGTTAGGAATAAAGCAAGACTTGTGTGTAAGGGTTACTCACAAGTAGAAGGTGTAGATTTTCAGGAGACTTTTTCTCTAGTGGCAAGGATGGAAGCTATCAGAAAGTTTTTAGCATTTGTTGCTCATAATTTTTTTAAATTTTATCATATGGATGTTAAGTCCGCATTTTTGAATGGTGAGTTAGAGGAAGAAGTCTACATGGAACAACCAGAGAGGATTTCAGTTGTCAAATCAACAAGATATAGTCTGTAGATTAAAAAAAGCTTTATATGGATTGAAGCAAGCTCCTAGAGCTTGGTATGCAAGATTAGATAGATAAATTTAATTCAGCAAAGTTTCAATAAAGGTACAATAGATAGTAATTTATACTTAAAATTTGAAAATGACAAGATCTTGATAGTAGTAGTATATGTTGATGACATTATCTTTGGAGGAAATGAAACAATGTGCATAATGTTTGCTAAAGAAATGCACAAGGAGTTTGAGATGTCTATGTTTGGTGAGATGAATTTCTTTCTTGGGTTGTAAATTAATCAAACAGAGAAAGGGATTTTTATTTCGCAGTCAAATTATGTAAGAGAAATGTTGAAGAAGTTTGGGATGGATGGTTCCAAACTGGTATGCACTCCTATGGTGACTGGTTGCAAATTGAGTAAAGATGATGATTCACCTAAGGCTAATCAGAGCAAATACAAATCTAAGATTGGAGGATTATTGTATTTAACTGCTACTAGACTGGATATTATGCATGCAATTTTTCTTGTGGCTAGATTTCAAGAAGACCCTAAAGAAACACATGTTGATGTTGTTAAGAGGATATTCAAATATTTGAATGGCACTCTGAATTATGGCTTGTGGTATCCTAGGGATAATAATTTTATACTAAGTGCTTATATAGATGCAGATTGGGTAGGTTGTGTAGATGACAGAAAAAGTACTAGTGGTGGTGCATTCTTTCTTGGTTGCAGATTGGTGGCTTGGTTAAGTAAAAAGCAAGATTCAATTTCCATATCCACTACTAAAGCTGGGTGTATTGTCATCGCATCTTGCTATACACAAGTTTTGTAGATGAGAGAAACATTGAAAGATATCAGAGTAATATATGATGATCCTATTTCTATCTTTTGTGATAATACAAGTTTAATTAACATTTCAAAGAATCCAGTGATGCACTCAAGGAAAAAGCATATATCTATCAGGTATCACTTTTTGAGAGAGAAGGTTGTGGAAAATGAAGTAAGGCTTGACTGTGTACCATCGAAGGATTAGGTTACTGACATATTTACAAAGGATCTTCCTAAATATACTTTTGAGTATCTCTAGGAGAAGTTAGGGGTTATTTCCCCTCCTTTTGTGAACTAGATGCATATGCAGATGCATCAATCTAGTGGATCTATGGATATATCTTTCTTTTGGACTGATGTTTTGGTGGATACCTCTCAAGGGCAGTAGGTAGTGTCATGTGTTGTCATTGAAAGAGTATTTTGTTCTTAATATCAAAGGAAGATATCAATGTAAAACATATTTTTCCTTTTCCATTGATGTCAAAGGGGGAGAGAAAGCTATGAAAAGGGAGAAAGTATCATGTGAAAAAGTTTATCTACTAAGGGGGAGAAAGTAAAATCATCGAAAATGTGTTTAGAGGTGTTGTGTTTTCTTTAATATTTTTTCACATCATGTGTTGCCATCAATGACAAAGGGGGATATTGTTTCAAGTATGAAGGTGTTGTCATTTATTTCAACTAGTTAATTGGTTTTCAACTGGTTGTTGTTGTCCTTGATGTCATGAATAATGGTTATTGGTTGTATATGTTAAGGATATTGAGAAAATTGTAATGAAGAAAGGTTGCATGTATTCAGTGTTTGCTCTGAGTTTTTCTTAGGAATTTGTTGCTATACTGATGAGGATATGAGGTGTTGTTCATGGTTGTTGGAAGCTACTATATCCATATTTTTAGTTTCTAGATTGTTGTACAGTGCAAGTTATGTTCACCAGTTGTGAACCCTATTTTTCTATGTATCTAGCTAAGATCTAGGAGAAATGTTGTTGCTCCAAATTTCTTCTTGTTCAAGTCTTATGACGTACAGTTCTCGGGATAAGTTTTTGAGAATTTTTTCTAGTTAATTTTTTTAGCTGGAAATTTTGGATCGTGCTAAGATTGTGTGTGCTTAATTGATTTATGTTTTTTACACTAGTTTGGTCGACCTTGTGTTTAACACTACTTTTAAAGCTTATGGAATCACATTGAAGTGTGTGTTTGGATCACCCTCATTCTAATTCCACTATAGAATGCTTTGGTGCTGACCTAATTTAAATTTGTAAATGCAAGTGGTGTGTGGTTCACTTTGGATGTGTTTCAAAGTTAAAGATGGTATAAATACAAGTTGAGATGTTTGTGAGAGATAGAGAATGCGAGCAAGATAGATGTGAGATAGATGCAAAATAGTGTCTATGTGATGCGATTTTGTGCAGATTAGTGCAAAATCTAATTGTTGAGTTTTTGAAAGCAGTGAGTTGAAGGTGTACTCTATCATTCATGCATGTCTACAAGTGTTTGAGCAAGTTGTGGTGGAAATCTCTATTGCATTGAGATTATTTTCTCTCTGTAACAAATATCTTCTATCTTCTTTGTAATTTTGTGGCAATGAGCCCTCCAGGTGGTTAAACCTTATTGGATAGTGAGTCCTAATCCAAAAAGTAAGTCTTGTTTTGGAAATGAGCTTTTGTATTTAGTTTTGATATTCTCTATATAGTGGGATAATCCTCACTATGGTTTTTCCTTTATTGGGTTTTCCATGCAAATTTGGTGTTATTGTGTGTGATGTTTTTTAGTTTCTGCTTTTGCACTTAATGATTAATCACATTAGCAGGGTAAAGGATTTGTGAATAATAATTGATCTAATCTCTGGTGGAAGTTCTTAAAGGTTAAAATTTGTTACAATTGATTCACCCCCCCCCTCCCAGTTGTCTTGTTCAACACAAGATTCACTCAAAGATTTGATGAAGGTTTTTAACATGATCTTGATGTGTTATAGACTTAGCCAAGATATCATTGACATAATATTCCAAAATTTTGTGTATGAAATCATGAAATATTAATGTCATAGTTATTTAATATGTCTCCAGAATTTTTCAATCCAAAGGGCATAACTACCCAACAAAATTTTCCCCAAGGTGTCGTGAATGTTGTTTTATATTCATCTTGAGGATTGATAAAAATTTGATTATATCCTATAAAATCATCCATAAATGATAATAGAGCATGTCCCGCAGTCAAATCCACTATCATATCAATATTTGGAAGGTGAAAATCATCCTTTAAAGATTCCTTATTAAGATCACAAAAATTTGTACACATTTAAATATTATTATCAAGTTTTTCTACAACAACAATGTTAAATATCCAAGGTGAATAATCAATAGGGTGGATGAAACCAGCTTGTAAGTTCTTTTCAATTTCAACCTTAACCAATAAATCCACTTTAGCATTCATCTTGTGTGTCTTTTGTCTTACAAGTTTAGCATCGTTTTTTAGAACAATATTATGTGTGACTATCTTAGGATCTATACTCAACGTATCCAAATAATTCCAAGCAAATATTTTAGGAAAATAATGTAACAATGTTGTGTGATCTTCTTGTTCATCATCATCAAGACATTTTCCAATTTGAAGAACCTTTTCATGGTTAAATGGGTCCATTGGTATGTTTATGGTGTCTCCTACAAGCAACACATTATGATATGGGACATTAGGAATTTTTTGAGATTCATCTTGTTCACCATTAGATAATTCAATTTATTTCCCAAAGTATCCTTTAGCATTTAAACAATAGGGAAATCCATAATTATGATGATGGCTAGGTAAAGTGCCATACATACCCAAAAATTTGGCTAAATATTCATTTTGAAAAAGTATCCAATGATATATCATTACATGTGGTTTCTATCATTTCAGGCTAGACTAAATTTAAAGTTGTCTTGGGAGAATCTTGCGTGATGGTATTGACATTAAGTGAAGGCCTTTTTTATGCTTTCATGATTTTTAAAGGACAATAACCAAGACTTATTATTTTTTCTTGAGTGTTGAGCTCTATGGAGATACATATACCTTTTTCTTTTGCATCACATCCTTTTCCATTATAGCCAATTTTTTTCAAGAGTTGATAACCTCTTCCATAAATAGATTCCATTTCTTTCGAAGAAGGTGGTTTTTCATAATAACTTTCATCACAAGCGGATGTTTAGTTTTTGTTTTCCTCATTTTTAGAAGTTAAAAAATATGATGGTTTGATGATTCACCCATAGTTTGTGTGTATACTATGACAACTTCTTTCTCTTTTTCTAATTTTGATGGTGAAATCTTATATTCCCCCATGAATGTAGGTGTGAAATATAACAATCCCCAATCATCCTCTAATAGCTTTGTTATAGATGAAATGCATTCATCTTTTTCTTTAATTTTTAAAGGTTCCACATTTGAGGTTGAGATCAATGTGTTAAGAGGGTTCTTAAATCCTATTTCAGTTTGTAAATAGTTTTTAGATTTGGGATCAACTTTTACCATGTAAACCTAATTGGTATATGTATATTTCATTAAAGATGAAGGGTTGAAGGTACTCCTTTCATTTCATGAACCTATGGTCTACACAAGAGGATATTATATGAAATATTCTCAAGCATGACACGAATAGGGTTGTGTAACACAACAAAAACAACTTTAACTAGTAATATTATCACACCAAGCAGTTGTCTTCCCACATTTTCAAAACCATAGATAAACAAAGTATTTGGTTGGATTAAATTTTTATCCACTCCCATTTTATCCAAAAGATGAATGCTACAAATATTAAGCCTTGATCCATTATTAATAAGGGTGTGTCTAATCCCAATCTTGTTAATAACAACTATTATCATCAAGGCATCATTTTTTTTGTCTCCAAAGGGGGTAATTTACTTTGATGAAAGGAAATTTCCAAATTAGTTTAATTCATACTTTCCAGAAAAGTTACTACATCATTTGATTGCCCACTAGTAGGTACAACAACTTTTTGCAAAGTATCTTACAACATGCCATGATAAACAGGTGATTTTTGAATCTTGAATCCCACAAGGAGATCTTAGTAGGAGTAGCATGAAGTTGCTCTATAAGATCATACTCCTTACCATTATGTTGGGGTAAATGAGGTGCACTAGGTAATATAGGTTGTGGGAGTGGAATCAATGAGGGAATGGCTTGAATTTATTTTGGTTTCTTGTTATATCTTGTGTTATATGTATGAGAAACAACATGATAATGGTGTTGTAATAAATTGTTTGAATGGTTATGTTGGGTTAATTACCTTGCAAAATTCAATATGTGATCTAAAGATTTTAGTTTATTTTGTGGTGGTCTTATGATAAGAATGGGTTTGGTTTGGGTTTGAGGTTGTTTCATGGGTGGATTAATGATAAATTGAGGTGTGATTATATTCATTGTTCTTTGGTGAGTTGGAATGTTAGAATCCTTAGTGGAGGATCTAGGTGAGATGAAGTCCTCAAGGGCATCATCTAACATATCAAAGTCATCAACACTAAAAGACTTGATAGGTATATAATGCACTTGTAGAAAGAGATCTGACATTATAAAATTACTATACTTTCTCCAAGATTAATCATTAATTTCTAAATGTAGAGTATGTTTGTGCTTGCTACTACAAATTATAGCTAAAAAAATACTTATAGACCTATTACAATCACAAATCTAGAAATCAGAATCTAGATTTACCAAATGATAACAAATATGAGTTTGCACCTAAAATCTGAGATAAATTTAGCTAGACAACGTCGCCCAAGGTGACTATGTCTGGCTTGGAATTTTTCTACAATTTCAGGTCTTGAAGCACTAAGAATAGGTAATGGATGTCTGATAGTGTTTTGGCTCATATCTAAAACTAAATTTGTTGTTTTTTTGACAAATTTTGAAATTTCAATGTAGAGTAACAACCTAGGGTTTTCAAATTTTGCAAAAATCAAAGCTAATTCAACCCAAACTTCAAAAAAATCATTTAATTCACCAATAGATCTGATAATTTTCAGTATTAAAATGCAACAATTTTTCACAAATTTACACCAAATCAAGTAGAATGACTCTTTTTCCTTCAAATACAAAGACACTTTTTACAAACACAAGGATAAAATTTCTGAAATTTTGACAATATTTCTCACTATTTCAAGTCTAAACAATGCTAAAAATCAAAAGATCTAAATAATGTTCAAAATTTCAAGTTCACCAAAATGTTTTGTTGAAAAAGGGATCTTAGGTCTACTACATAGATCACTAGCATCAATCCTTTTTCAAAGAAAATTAGGATGAAAATTAGCAAGGATATTAGATTGAATTCCAACCTCGAAGGTGATTCAATCAACCTCAAAAATGATCCTTTAATGTCTTAGAAATTTATTGAAATTGATTGAAATTAATTTTCTTTTATTGACCTAATGAAACTATGTGACCTAATCTAAAAATGAAACCTTTTTCGTAATAGAGAAACTATAAAATCAAATTCCAATAGCAGATCTGGAAAGAATGGAGTTTTGTGCACCTAACATACAAATTTGGAGTTGAATTTTTTGGACTAAGTTTCCCAAGGTTCCTATGTCTAAGTTGATCTAAGTTGACTTTTGAATCTGAAAATGTAATCCTAGAACTCTCTATCTACCTCCTATTTTTTTGCTCTATGACCTTCATCTTCAGATCTGAACCTGCACAAATTTGGAAAAGAGATTGGGGTGGCTATATAGGAGAATCTTTCTCAAACTCAACAATAGTGTAGAGGAGAGTATTTTCTACTCTCGAGATGACAAGGTCCCAAGGATAAAATAGCCCTCAACTACCTCAAAATGCATAGCACAGGTGACAAGATAAAATGATAAGGAGTGTTCGTTTATGTTTTATTCAGAATTAAAAGGTGAGAGTTCCAAAAATCGAAAGAGTGGGTCATAGAGGTCTTTTGGAAAAATCTGAAATATCTCATCCAAGGATGATAGTGTGGTGCATAGACACCCCTATGGTGCACAAGCATCTTGTATGGATCAAAACCCAAGAATATCTCAAAAAAAAAAAGGTGACTACTATACTTTTGATTATTAAGAACTCTTAAAGTGCAGGAAAATAAAAAAGAATAACATAAATTAAAGTACTTTAAACTAAATGAAATGTGAATGATAAAATGAGAGAAGAGGAAGAAAATACTCACAAGGAACCAAGAGATGAAGCCTCCAATAAGGAAATATCTTTAATACTTGTGCACATAATACCAAGTAAAAATGTTGGGGCTATTTAGGGGCTTGCCTTAGTTAAACCCCTATTTCGGTGTTTCCACCTCCATGGACAACTAGGTAGGATCGAGATAAATAAAATATATAAAGAAAATATGTATGATAGAAACAAACCCCCAAAGGAGGAGAACCCCTATCATGAATATAAATAAATAAAGACAAATTATATAGACCAAATTATATAAAATAACAAGAGAGAATTACCAATAGCCTATGATTCTCCTCTTGAGTTGATAGATGTAATAAACTTGTGAGAGAGATAATTTCTATAGAGCTTCACTATGAGAGTGAGAGAGAAAGAGAGAGCAAGAGAATAGAGATCATAGAGATCATAGAGAAGATTGATAGACATAGAGAGTGATAGAATGCCAAAAATGAATGTTTTAGGAATGTATATACATGCAAGAGTTGTTCCAACATGTTTGTGAGCTAGCAGAGGCATTGCGTTTTCTGGTAGGTGGGAAACATAATGTCTCAATGGCTATTGTAGTCAGGGATCTATTCAGGATGTTTGCATGGTACACAAACGTCTACACAGTACACATTCGTCTGAGATATAAATTTTCCTTAATAATAGGAAATAAATGGGTTAAGAATTAAATTAAAATGGGATAAAAGGAACACTGCATTATTATCTTTAATTTATCTAAAAGGGAGACTCATGGGATGTGAAATTTTATAGGATACGATTTACAATATTACATTTCCCCCCCTTTAGTGAGCATATACATTCTAACATATGCGAGCTAAAGTAGATAAAGAAAGAGGTTGAAGAGAATATACCCAGGATGAAGAGGACACGGGTCTTTGATCCTATGTATATACAATTGTAAATTTGATCCAGGACACAAAGAGGACACAATCTACAAAGCTAACTAAAAATTCACCACAAACATATTAAGTGCAAAAAAACACGTAGGAAAAAAAATAAATTAAAAAATAGATGTGATAAATCTAATCAATATAAAGATAACACTGACAAGTATGGCTATAAATTTGTGCTATGCTAGAGACCATATTACAAGTTGATAGGCTTGTGGCTACTATAAACTACATTG